>CM051386.1:19891513-19916513 GCA_028015245.1 Cardamine occulta
TCAATACTGCTGTGGTTTGAAGTCATATTCAGTGCAACTAGACGTTCCAAGGTCGCACCACTTTCATCCCAAGCTATCAAGACTCAAACATCATCACAAGTTACCTTATTCGGCCTGATTTGTCAATCAATCACCAACGGCTCTATTTCTCATTCATTGCTGTGATTTGTTTACTTAATTTAACTTATTACCATTTTATTAGATCCTCTATATAAGCTCTCTTTCGTTTCCATTGTAAAAACTCAGTCTCATTCAAGTTATTAATAAACCTTTGTGTTTTCTTCAAAAGTGTGTAGTCTTTTGTGTTCTTGTCAATCTAAGTCTATTGGTGTGATTCCTTTAGCCTTGTTTGATTGTGTTCTAGTGTGTTTGTGAGACTCAAATATTCTTGTTCGTGTGTTGTTGTGTGATTCAATGACAAAACTCCATTCCCATCTTCACCATCAATTCATCAAGCCATTCAAGCCAAAGCCTTGAAACCAAAAAGCATAGATCTAAGGTGTGATTCCGAGGGTTTGTATCATTGGTATCAGAGCTAAAAGCTCCTACTATCTCAGGTTGTATTTCTTCAACCTCTATCTTTTTTCAATTTATTTTCTGTTTTGTCTTAATGCATATTAAATTGGAAAAAAAAAACCAAAATAAATGTTTTTCTTGTATTTTTTTGTTTAATAGCTTCAGCATCTTCATCCATAAATTTAAAACCAAAAAAAAAGGGTAATTCTCAATTTTAGCACCAATTTAAGTTTTCAGTCCAAAAGTAGCACACACTCTTATATTTAGACAAAAGTAATTCATTAGTGAGCTAAAGTCATTTATACCCTCACTTTACGAAACAAATTTTTTTCCAAAAATAGCACAAAATTTTCATCTCTCACTTTCTCTAATGTCGCGACTCCGACTCCGACTCCGATGACCTCTCCGACGACTCTCCTTAAAAATTTTATTTGATCATGTAGTAGATTAACATTCAATTGGGAAGCCGCAATGGTTGCTCAGACTATCATAAGCAAGCTCACTTCTCCACGTTTCTCCTCTTTATTTTGATTTTGCTTTCGTTCTTTTTCATTTGATTGTAGGGTTAGGGATCGTAATCACGATTCTGATCGTGCTTGATGTTGATCAACTCTGTCAATTTTATCTGATTTGGTTGTCAACTGATCTCAATTTGAGCGAATTCTAGCGAGAGATTAGAAATTCAATTGCCTAACTGAATCTTCCAATTTGAACGAGTACGCAAATACAAATTCGTAGGATTGTTCATTTTTTCATTTGATCATTCTCAATTTCACCAGGTATATTCTTGAGAAACTATGGTTGTTTAGGAAAATTGAAATAAATGATCTTGCAAAAGTGCATTATTCAGTGTGAAAGAGATTCCATAAATCTCTGTTGTGGATGCAGAATTTATGGAGATCTGAAAGTAGAATCTGGGTTGTTTTGTGGCAGGTGACTTTCCCTGATATTATTACTACAATACTAGAGAATATCTGCCAATAATTCTATTGGTCTCTTCAATACTTCAGGTTCTGTTATCTAACTCACATTTCATGCCTTGCTCTATTTTGATCTCTACTACATGACATTGAAGTCTCTATTAGTTTTCTCGAAATCACTTTCAAAATCTTTTTGAAATCATTGTAGCTCTGGATTCTATCTCGTGTTCTCTTGTGCGGAAGTAAGCAGAAACTCTAGAAAACATCATTTTCTTGTTGTTATTAAGCTCGTAGTTCGGATATTATTGGGTTAACTAACTGAGAGTTTTGATTTGATATAAAAATCTCGTTCATAGTTGAGAGGTGTACATGTTTTAGTTTCTGGTTTTTGACTTCAACTTGAAAGGTTGAATTTTGATGTTGGATTCGGTATGGCTTGGCTTATTTGTGTTCTTATAACTCTTTTTTACAATGTGTGTAGTTCTTTGAGTTATGAACTTTTACAAAAAAGTGTTACTGTGTTGTCTCATTGCCAAATATTATATAGTAGCCTACTCTTACAAGTATATTTTCAAGCTTGCTTTTACAAGTATTTTTAATTTCTTTCTGCTATTTGCTAAAAAGTTATTTAAGAAGGATATATAGTTTTTAGGAAGGATCTGTAGATATTTAGGAAGGATCAGTAGTGATTTGGGAATGATTTCGGAAGGATACATAGCTATTTAGGAAAGGATTTGTAGTAGTTTAGGATGATAACCTAATATTGTTCTTTCTTGTTTTTTAACAGGTTAAACGAAAGAAATGGGTGATTCATTTCCAGCTGGAACAATTACTCTGCCTGATCTAAGGAGCACTCTAGCATGGGAAATATTTGAGTGTTTTGCTAACAATAGAATTTAGGATTTCATTGTTATTACTTTTAGATAAAGTTGATGTTTAATGAGCATTTGGACAAAGTAGTGGATTTTATTTTAAATGAAACTTATGTTATCACTTTTTTGGTACTATATTGTTTTATGGTTGTTACTTATGTTCTTGAATTTTAGTGTTTATGAAAGTATTTAGGAAGTATTTACACATATTTATGAAGGATTTCTTAAAATTGAAAAATTAGAACAAGTTATAAGTTTTTTATATATATTGAATAGATGCATACAAACTATTTAGGAACCATTTATATTTTTTTAGAAACATTGTCTTAATTCTAATAAATAGAGTGAATATTAGAGAAAAACTTTACTCTATTTGAGAGTTACTCTATTTTAGAGTAAAAAATAGATGAATACATTGGAGATGGTCTTATGTGTGTATTTTCATCTCCAACACTTAGACCATCTCCAATGTATTCCTCTATTTTTTACTCTAAATAGAGTAGAGTTTTTCTCCAATGTTTACTCTATTTTAGAGTTACTCTTTTTGTAGAGTAATTGTAGAGTAAAATATAGAGGGAAAAATAGAGTTACTCTATATATAGAGTAATCCTATAATTTACACTATTTTAGAGTGAGATATAGAGATGGGTTTGAGCAAATTTACTCTATAATAGAGTTTAGAGGAAAAATAGAGTGTGGTTGGAGATGCCCTTAGCAACCATGCAGCAAAACTTTCTTTTAAATCTTTGAATCTTATGTTTTGTTTCAGAGCGAAAACTTTGCAAGAATATCACAAGTATGATTGTCTTATTGAAATCTCCATATCTTTGCCATTGTTACAAAACTTTACATTATTTTGGCAAGTGTAATGATTCTCGCGACTGACTGAGGCGATAGAGAAAAAACAACGTTCATAACTGACTGAGGCACATACTGCTACAAAGTCATGCTTTTTGGACTGAAGAACATTATCACAACTGATCGAAGTGCAACCTATCAACAGCTCGTCAACCACATGTTCGCCGACCAACTGGGGGATACCGTGCAAGCCTCTAAGGGCAGAGTCTCACATCAACCACTTGCGAGATTGCTTCTAGACACCATGATTTTCTTAAAATTGTTTAACTAAGTCGCGAACCCGATTCATACACTCCAGTTCGGTTCAAATCAACAAAATCAGGTAGCATCAGTCAAATCGTCAGGTTAAGCATTTGGTTAAATTTTACAGTAGTGTTTCTAAGATATCGTGTGGGTAGCACCATATATTTTGTTCCTAAACATCTCACCCATTCACACTTAATTTGCAAGATGGATCCAAGTATACCCTGTGTTGAGCGTTTTTGTAATGGTCTTCTATGTGATTTTAAAACTACAATGTGTTGCTTTTTACCACTAAAGAAAGACCAATTCGGATTGTACTTCTTGGTATATAAAGAAATGATTTAAAGCTAATATTGAAGATACAAAATTTTGCTGGAATCCAAAATAGTAAAATCACTAATAGTAAATAATGAAAATTATCAGGTTTTACGAATATATATACCCTGAAACAGATCATAACAAATGAGGACAGATTTAGAATTCACCAAATTTATCAAATCATCCAAAAAAAAACAAATTCATTGACGATTTCGATAGAAAGGAAATAAGGTTGGAAGCCTCTAGAACGAACGGAAATCAGTAAATTTGAACAACAATTAGTGACAAGAAATTGAACAGTCAGTTGACAGGGAGGCGGAGGAGAAGAATTATAAAGTCAAACATCTATGTATATTGTCCAAACTTAGTCTTTGATTTTAGAAGTCGATAAAAAAAAACATTTCTGCAACCCCATTACATGATCATTGTCCTCATTGGGAACAAAAAAAGTCTACAAAGAGACATATAAATTAGCTATCAGGTTTGTTGATCTCAGAGCAACAAACAATCAATAAAAGTTCTTGATCTGAAAACAAATATCTTTGAAATCGAACTTATGAAATGGAACCAAAGTAACTCACAGTACTTTTCTGAAGCAAGAGTAACAAGGAAAAAAGTAAAAAGTAAAATAATATTGACTACATTTTAAGTAAGGTTAACAAATAAACAAGGAAATACAGAATTGTAAATAAGCAACAAGTCAAAACTATGTTTGATTCTTCAACATTTTGCTAATACAACAGCTCCAATGAACAAACAGAGGCTTGCGCGTATATAGTTCCTGACATAATAATAATCCATAAAATCTTGTAGATATATAAGAGTTGGGTTTCTACATTGAGTCAAAAACCATTACTTTGGGATATAAAGCTCTTACTCCTGTCTCTTGCAATCAGATCCTTCTCCAGTGTGAAGCAACTCCTCTGGTATAGCAGCTGGGTCCAAGTCCCAACAGTTTCCGGGCACACCAATAGTTTCTTCTTTAAGAAACCAAGATGGCACTTGATGCGAAAACCGCAGCATCTCTTTCCTCGGTATCCATTTTGTACTCTCTTCCTTATCTTTCCTGGTATGCACGGTTTTGTAACCTTCTACTTTCACAAGAGGGGCGATTGAAACCCCAAACTGTTCAGAATATTCATCGAGAATCTCAACCATTTCATATTGATGCCTCACTTCATCTGGGGTTGAGTTGTTCCAGTCTGGTGACCAGTTCTTGTAAACAGCCCAAATATCTCCGGTTTTGGGGAATATTCTAACACAACCGCCTCTTCCTGTCTTCCTGCCTTTCAAGAGATGGGAAAATATGTTAACGTGGTCAACTATGTCAGTGTTTCGTATCCTGAAATGTCCGCACGACTTTGTAAACCCGTACTGCACCCATTTCATTGTACCAAACTCGATGTCAGTTTTGGAGCTTAAGTAGGCTATGTCAATCTTAAAAGGTTGAACAGAGAGTACTTCCCGGACCATGCAATATAGGCGTGGCATACCATCATCTTCATCATAAATTGCCCATATTTGCCTAGCCTCAAAGCATTCCTCTGATCTGTTTTTATCAAAATCATGGAAGTCGGAGTCTGGAACTGTTATTGGTCCATTGATTTTTCGGACAGATTGATGACCAGAGGAAACAGAACTTCCTATTCTGGTTACTCCATCCCCTTCCTTGGAGGAGGCATTTATTTCATCAAGGGGAGTCACGTCCTCTGTAGCCGCTGCTGCCACTGAAGCCAATCTCATCATCTCTAGTCTCTGCTGAATATGTGTTTTTGCTTTGTTAATCAATAGCTTCCGGGTATCCAATCCTGTTGCAGAAGACCACCGTTTCATAGAACCATAGCTTTGCCCAGGATGTTTAAACTCAAGTTCCAAGTTTGCATCCAAGGTTGTCGTTTTTGATTCTGGATTGGATTTTGTAATGTTCTCAACAAATCCATTACCAGATGACCCCAAACCAAGATTCCTCTTTTTCTCAGGTCTGCAGGCCTTAATCACTGAAGGATCAGCAGACCAATTGGGTGGGCTTGGATATATAAGCTCAGAGGGTGTGCCTTTCATTGAGCTTGTCCTGTTAGAGCCTTCTTTAACTTTCTTTCTTCCCTTACAGACTACTCCATTGGTGAGCTTATAAGGATATCCGTTGGATACTGAAGACATGTGGTTTGACTCGTGATTTGCAGGAGATGTTCCCACATATGAACTCCAGTCATATGACTCATTTGTAACATATTCATATCCATGCGCAGGATACTGACCCAAGAAATAAGTGGAATTGGTAGGCACGCGTGAGACGACATCATAGCCATGAGCTCCATAGCCATTACTTGTTGTATGAGATGGAGGAGCATATTGAATTGATTCACTAACAGGAGCTGGACCAGTCTCCACAGCAATAAATGCTCCTCGGCAGTTCTTACATGAAAGCCGCTTATTCACATACTTCCGCAGATACTCGTACTGAACTTTGCAAGAGGTGCATACAGTCCAGAAAGTATCAACTCTTTCTGAAACTGGTGGTGGACAACAATCAAATTCTGCGGTCCCGGGGGCGTACTCTGTATTGTGGGCATACTCTGTACTGTTCTTCTGAACCACCATGGAGTCAATAAGTTTCTTTCTTTTGTAATAAAAAGTGCTTTTCTTAAACTCATTTGACAGAAAATTCCAAGCTTCAGATATGATCTGGAATGCCCCATTAGCTCCAAGGCATTTGTTCTTGTCGGGATGAAGCAATACAGCCATCTTCTTGAACTGTTTCTTAACTTCTCTTTTCCCAGCTGATGGTTTTAGTCCAAGAACTGCGTAGTAATCTATTTCCCCACTGCGTCTACCCTGAGAAGCTATATAAACGTCATACGTCGTGACCATCTGAGACAAACCCTCCAAGTCAGGAAACAGTGACTTCGCCCTCAATGCATAACTCCTTGCGCCAGTAAAATCCTTTTCTGCAAATCTTCTCTCAGCGATCATCTTCGCTTTGAGAGCCTCTTCTCTATATGCTTCCATTTAAAATAAGCTCAAATTCACCCACAGTTTTGCAAAAGGAAACTAAGACCGTTCTGGCAAGCTAAATCGCACAAAGCTTTCCATTTACAAGCATCATCTGCAAAAACATTTACAAGAGTAGAATTATTATCTTTGTTCACTAACAACATAACCAAATACTCTACCAAAGAAGTCAAAATACAACATTTTGACACTGGCTCTTACTCGAACACAAGAACGCAAAACAGAACCCATCCCACTCACTAAAAGATCAATCTTGAGCTTAAAACCAGGTAGAACCCTAAAATAGAAAGAAACCCCACATCTCCAAGCTCCATTTTAGGAAGCTACCTCAGGTAGAATTAACAAAAACCCCCAAGTAGATTTGAGTATCCCTAAGCATCTTGAAGTCAAAGTAAGCTTAAATTCAACAAATTTTTCACTACAAAGCCTGACCTTAGAAACTTCACATTAAAAGCCCTCAACTTTAGATTCGCTAATTTCTCAAACCTAATAATTCACAAATGAAACTCGATTTCATCTTAAAAGGTAGCGATCTTACTGGGTTTTTGCGAAGGAATGGAAACAATGCTGCAAATTCTTCTTCCAGAGCTAGGAACAGATCAAACCAGACGAATCTTAAGCCTTTAGCTTAATACGAGCAAATCCCAAGAAATTTGTGGATCCAGCAGATACACTACACTAAAATTAGGGTTTCGGATGAACCGAAGGTTGCTCAAACTCAAACATCCCGAATGAATTGCCGGCGAAAAGCTCGAGATTTGCCGTCGATCGGAAATCGAAAATTTAGGGGAAATTAACGATAAATAAAAATAGGAAATTTTATTTCTTTTTTGTTTGGTTTAAGTAATTTTCTTCAGTGAAAGTAAACGATGCTAATTTGCTAATAGTATACTTCATGCTATCGTGCACTGTAATGAGCAGTGCGCATTTATAATTTATAATTTATAATTTTTTGTTTTTAAATCATATATCTAACATTTCTTTTTCTATAAATTAATGTGATAATAATACTCATAATCGTTATGAAAATAATTATAGGAGGCACATTGGAGGCAAAACTGAAAACATGAAAAAAGAATTTCCCGCCAGAGCCCACACAAATTTGCGCCAACGAGCCAACAAGATTGAAGGCATGCAATATCAGTTATGGTTTAGTTATTGTTGAGTTATTGGCATTATTTTCGTATCAATTGATGCAGGCAGTTCTAAGTAGACATGGGATTATTAGCCGAACCGGTTTACCCAAACCAAACCGAACCAGAATTTGGAGATTTGGTTAACCGGTTGGTTAATAAAAATGAACTGATTGGCAATTTTTTAAAATGGAAATGGATTTGGTTACCAGTTCGGTTAGATGAACCGAACGGTTGCATGTTTTGTTTTCTCTAATTTTTCAACCAATTTAAAATGGATTAAACCAAATTTATATCAAAATCACTTTAAAATATTTACTCAAACCGATAATCGAACTGATCCGAACTAGTTTTTGTACTAATTTTAGCCAAATAACCAAATTGAATTAACCAATAACCAAACTGAATTAACTGATAACAAAACTGAATTAATCGATAACCAAACTGATCCGCAGTTAATTCTTTAACATTATTTTCGGTAACCTTATCTCTCAAGCGAAATACCCAAACCAATTGGTTCAAAATCTGAGGATTCGTTTAGTTCGGATCATTTCCATTTGGTTCGTTGATTTTTTGATTTTTCCGGGTTGGATATATATTGTTAAAACTAATGTGAAGAAATAACCAATTAGTCTAAGTTAACTGTTTGGTTTGAAATTGAATGCAATCATTAGAAACTAATCAACACAAAATTAATGAGTTCCTCTTCGAATTAGAGAGTACGTCTCGTGCAAAAGTCGAGCCTTGTAAACATCCACTAAAGAAATCAATAAAAAAGTTTCAATAAATTCTCTCTTGTTCACTCTACCTCACGATCTCTCTTTGTTTCTATTTTGCATGTACCATAGAAAGAAACAAGACAATTTGTAGCCGATTCACTCGACGAAAGAGAGAGAGATAGGTTTTTCGATAAAAAGAGTTATTTTCTTTTGTCTTGAGGGTCTTCGGGTTTACATAGATTGTTTATCTTTATTCTTCTTGTTTCTTGGTTTCTTCTCTCTCTCTCTCTCTCTCAAAATCTTTAACCAATGGTGTAGCGTACGTCGGAGATAGCAGAATATTCTCTTCAAAGCATGCAAGTGTTTGTCTCGTGGATCATGCATAAATAGACACACTTGTTGCACTGCATATGTGATGTCTAGACGAGTAAACATCAAGTATTGAAGGGCGTCCGCTAGACTTCGATACTCAGTGGGATTTGGAATTGGATAACCTGCATCGACTGGCAGTTTTGAGTTAACATCAGCTGGTGTGGCAAGTGGCTTGCAATCACTCATGTCAGACCGTGTAATGATATCATGCATGTATTGTCCTTGTGATAGAAGCATCCCTGCAACATTATATTCAACCTTAATACCCAAGAAATAGCTCAATCTTCATGTGTTTGTAATGGGAAACTATTGCTTCAGCGAGTTTGTAATATTCTCCAACAAAACTTGTGAAGATTCTGTAAGTATAATATCGTCGACGTATAGTAGTAGGTAAGCAAGCGAGTTCTCATTTTTGTACACAAATAGGGACGGATCACATCTGCTAGTTACAAACCCAAGGCGCACCAATGACTTTATAAACCAATCATTTCATGCTCTTGGAGCTTGTTTCAAGCTGTATATGGCTTTGTTGAGTTTACAAACATGATGTGGGTGTGTCTTGGATACAAAACCTGGAGGTTGATGCATATATATCGTTTCCGTTAGATCCCCATGAAGAAAAACATTTTTAACATCAAGTTGTTTCGTACTCCAATTTTCCGACACCACAACATGAAGTACAGTTCTAATTGTCGTAGGCTTGACAACTGGGGACAAAGTTTCATCATAGTCAATGCCCTCAGCCTGAGTTTTACCATTTGCAACCAAGCGCACCTTGTACCTTGTCAAAAATTCATATGCATCATGTTTATGCTTAAACAACCACATAGAGTTAACAATATTAGTATTCATTGGCCTAGGTACTTGTGGATAAGTCTAAGATGTATGTCTCGTGGAAAATAAAAAATGACATAACTTAAAAAGAACAAAAGATATATCATGTATATGTGATGAATAAGAGTAAGAATAATAAGATGAAGAAAATTACATTTGGGTTTTATTTTTACGTACACATAATCAAATTACACAGGTCGAAAAACTGACATTTCATCTCG
This sequence comes from Cardamine occulta, assembly GCA_028015245.1. Lineage (NCBI taxonomy): Eukaryota > Viridiplantae > Streptophyta > Magnoliopsida > Brassicales > Brassicaceae > Cardamine > Cardamine occulta. The sequence continues at coordinate 19,901,532 of CM051386.1, forward strand.
AAGGTGAGGAAGTTCTTATTTATGATTTAAATGTTACAGTTAGTGATTTGATTAGTCGGTCGTCTATCAGTCGTTTTATGTTTTTGGCTTGGATGGATTACAACAGAGACAACATTGAAGGAAGAGAAAGAAGAAGAATGAGATGAAGACGATGACGAAGAATAAGAAGAAGATGAGGAAGTGTACGCAAAGGAAGGAAACCATAAGAAGAGAGAAGTCATAGAACATGAAGATGATGAAAAAGTAGAAGAAGATAAATAAAGTCGAACAAAAATAAGTAGAATAAAAATTAACAGGGAAAAAAGTCATGGAAAATGAATAAGACAATGAAGTAGAAAATGAAAGAAAAGATGGTTAAAATTATATGATCAAGAAGAGGACGGAGAAGAAAATGAATCTTTTGATTAAGTAGTGTAGTCTTAGAAGATGAGGAAAAATGAAGCTTATAAAAGATTTTGTCGCGAGTAGATAAAAGACTTTATCTCACATTAGTAAATTATGAAAATTTCATAGTAGTCCACTATTAATAAAGTAATAAAACTATTGATAACATAATCTCTAAATTTTATTTAAAGATATGAAACAAAATTAAAAATAATAGGAAAATCGAGGAAGAAGAAAAAGAAAAAAAGAAAAGAATAAGAGAACACAAAAATTTTAGATTTTTGATCGAGAGAACATTGGGGTTGACTCATATAGAGTACCTTATTCTATTAGGATACTTCTCGAATAGATCATGGTTAGATTTAAATTTAGAGCAAAGATGTTGAGAAGATACTTGATTGGGAGAATCCATTAAAACATGCTTGAATGCTTCTTCAAGTAGATAAACCCTAAGAAAGATAGCTATATACAATATGTATAAGTCACTCTTTTTGATTCCAGGACAAATTGATCGGGTGAAAATTTTTGTTTCTACTGCTTTTGATTGCATGTGAAATGTCATGAATAATCTCAATGGAAATTCTAATAAGATTAATCTAAAAGTTAGTTTTCTCACATGTTTTTTAGATTGGTTAAAATCATGTATTCTTCTGGTGTATCTTTGCGGTTAAATAAAAATTTCTTAGGATTATTGATGATAAAAGGGTTTTTGGATAACTCTAAGATATATATCTCGTGAAAAAAGGAAATATCATAACTTGAAAACAACAAAAGATACATCATGTGTATGTAATGAAGAAGAGAAGAATAAAAGATGAAGAAATATAAGGAGAAGATGAGGAAGGATATGGAATGGAAAATTAGAAGAAGAGAGAAGTCACAGAACATGAAGAAAATAAAAATTAGAAAATAAGAAGAAATAATGGAATAAGGGGAATAAGATGTTGAAGAGAAAAAGAAGAAGAATTTGTGGAAGACGAAGAAGATACATCGAGAAAAGGGGATTTGTTACGATAATCATATGATATTGTACCGTATAACCCAAACTATCGACTCGCTATTGTGCTCATATTAACATTTAATGTTTTAACCAGCTGAAGTCGATCAAGTATCTCTTCAAGTACATTAATAAGGGTCCTGACTTTGTTCGTGCTACCTTAACAAAGTATGTTGATGGTGATGAAGTTTACGATGAGCTAAAACATTATTACATGTGCACGTGTGTTTTTTGAAACGTTTCGTAAAATGTATAAATAAATCATTTTTCCAATTTTTATTGCATTCACTATTGTTTATTATTTTAAATTGGTTTGGTGAAGTTGTTTTAACAACTTAAAAATGTAGGTATATATTGGCATGGGAATCAACATGGTGAAATTTAGCTTTTCGTACACATCATCGAACTACACCGGTCGAGAAACTTACGTTTCATCTCAAAGGTGAGGAAGTTCTTATTTATTATCAAAATGGTGCAGTTCGTGATTTGATTAGTCGGCGTCTATCAGTAGTTATATATTTATGGCTTGAATGGATTACAACAGAGACAATATTGAAGGAATAACATTTACATACTCAATATTTTCGTTGAGATATGTTTAGAACAAAAAATCGAGGATTTGGACAATGAAAAAAGAAAAATGGTTTCTATATTGGAAGAATAATGTATGTAAACCCATTCATTGGTGAAAAGTATTATTTAAGATTATTTTAAACACGGTCTCATATGCTACGTGGTACAAATATATCAGAAGGGTTAATGATGTTCTCTATGAATCGTTTAAATATGCGTGTGATGATTCGGGTTTGCTTGCTGAGGACAACGAGTATATAAAAGCTCTTATAGAAGCAAGTTTCTGAAAATATTTAGAAAAATGAAAAAAGTATGAAAATATTTCGTAAAATAATTGATGGTAACCCATAAATATTTCTATCATTTATAAATATTATCTCAATTTCAAAAAGATTGATGTTAAGGTTTTGATACACAAATTAAGAATACAATGAATACTCTTTTTAAATACATTATTTTTTCTCACTAAAAAATACTCTAATAAGTATAAACCAATAGTAATACACTAAATGTAGGCAAGGCCAAAACCTAACTATAACCGTATTTCGGACCGTAACCGGACTATTTTTAATCATAATCGAACCGTAACCATATAAAATGGTAAAAACCGTAGTTGTTAACCATAAAAATTTATTAGTTATGGTTAACTATAAATTATTAACCATAACTGTTAATTAACCGTAACGGTATAAAAACCATTGGTTAACCGTATGGTTAACCTTAAAATTTTAACTCTAACCGTTTTGAAAGTAAAAAAAAAGTACACATAATTAATCATAACCGTAATTTTTTGTGTAAACTAAAAATACTACTAATATTGATATTTATTTTAATCATCAAATAATTGAATCGCATTTAACTGTATATAACTATAACCATATATAACCGTAACTGTTTTAACCGTAACCGGTTTAAGCATAACTGTTTTAACCGTATATTAAATGGTTAAGTTTAAGGTTAAAGCAAAATTATAACCGTAACCGGTGGTTAATTAACCATAACCTTAATAACCGCCGTGGTTATGCCTAACTAAATGTAATTATTTTCAATCATTACATCTTGAAGTTTACAATTTATCAATAAAATAAAGAAAAAAAAAATTAGAAAATCAATCTTTTTAAAACAAAATAAAAGAGGTAGAACATCAGTCTTTCTGAAACAGAGGGAGTAAATAGTTTTAAAATAGAGTTTTCTACTAAAAAAACTATCAAACTTATTAAATTTTGCAAGAATAACACTCACCTCAAAAGTGTGCAAGTCAAACTAGTGACCCCAAAAGTAGTCCGCTATATAGCCACAATGTGTATCGTCGATGTGGCACCATCCATGTCTGTTACGAAACTAATGGCCAAGGTGAAACGGCGTCATTTTGTCCTTATAAACTGTTTGTTGTTTTTAATATTTGATGTCATTTTTTCAATCCAATACGACTGTGTTTAAAATATAATCGGACTTAGGGTTTTATTTGGGGGAAAATTTGATTTGGGCATAATTTCAAAATCAACTTAGGGTTAGGGTTCTTCGAATTTGGGTGTAATTTCAATTAGGGTAAGTGTTTGGATCCTCATTTCGCAAAATCGTGTTAGGGTTAATTTTTTTATCATGGAAAAGTTTGATTATAAATATAGTTTTTCATCTTGTGTGTCACAATTTTTTCTGGGTAATTGCGATAGAGTTATGCTTCTTCTTCGTCTCTGTCGCGATTGTGGGTAATTGTGGCTAAGTTCTTCTAGGGTTATATTTGGGAAAAATCGATTTGGGGTACGTCTTTCGGGAAATAGAAGTTAGGATTGAAGAATTCTGAAGCTCGCTTAAAGGATCTAAGCTTTTTGAAGGTCAATTAGAGGTAATGATTTGTCAATCACATCGATTAGTCATTTATTCAACCCTATTTACTTATCTAAATGAATCTCTGTAACTCGTGCTGACTCAGTTTCTGTCTATATCTTAGATGAGTTTTGATCTATTCATTCAAGCTGGTGGGTACTGAGATCGAGATGGGATGTATTTAGCTAGTGAATCTAATCAGTGTGGAAGTCATGTGGCTGAAGGCTTCACAATAAAGACAATGTTATTGATTATGGTAGATGTGTTATGCTATGAAGATAATATGAGCAAGATTAGCTGGTTTCCATCTGATAAGGCAGAAAAAGAAGACATTGAATCAGATGAAATGCTTTGGCATGCGGCTCATTATGGGATTGGATCAGGAGCTTTAGTATTGTATGTTGTTAGGAGTGATGATCCATATATACATAGACATATGAATGGTAGGAGGCAAGACTTTGCAAGATGAAGAAGAACTTGAAGAAGAAGCTGATGGTGATGATCAAGTAGTCGGTTCAGAGGATGAGAGAAGTGATGGAAATGTATATTATGGTGATGTGGAGAACTATTCGAGTGATAGTTCAAATAATGAAAGGAGAGACTTGGATGATAGCAAGTACAATGAATTTAGCTTAGGTCAGGAATATAGGACCATGGATAGTTTTAAACATGTTATCACCAAGTATGTTGTGAAGAAGAGGAGGAACATCAAGATAGATAAGAGTGATGCGAAGAGAGTTATTGCTATCTGTGCTAAAAAGAATTATCCATGGAGGATCTATGCTTCTATAAACAGCAGCTATAGTAGGGTAGTTGTTAGAACATTGCAGGATGAGCACAACTATACCTGGTGTGGTACAGTCTCGCTACTTACCAATGCTAGAATAGCTGAGCTGTACATTGAAAAATTCAGAGAGAATCCTAACTTTTCAGCGAGACAATTCCAGAACAAGCTATTCAAACACAACATATGTTGCGTGGACTATATGCGAGATGACAAGGCTCGGATGCTTGAAGACCTTTGACAGAGAGCAAGCAGAGCAATTTGGTAGGCTTGATGATTATGTGTATGAGCTAAAGAGATCAAATCGTGGTTCAACAGTCGAATGTGAGGTTAGACAATCTAAATTTCAAAGGTTTTATGCTTGCTTTAATGGACTGAAAGAAGGGTGGAAAGCTGCTTGTAAAAGAAGTCTACATATAGATGGAACATTTTTGAAATGGAGAATGACTGGTATGTTGTTAGTTGCTTGTGGTAGGGATCCGAATGATCAGATGTTCCCAATTGCATGGGGAATAGTTGATATCGAGAGTAAAGACAATTGGATATGGTTTTTTGAAAGTGCAATGTTGTAGAAAACAATTTAGGAAAGTTATTCAATGCAGCTTATTCGGATAGGTAGGACTAAGCCAATAGTAGAGATGTTTGAGGAGATTTGAAGGAGGGTCATAACTACTAATGACAAGAAAATATTAGAAGCTGATAAAGTTAAGACAGAGTTCACTCCTAGGGCTCTAGCTTTACTAGATCATCAGATAGAACAAGCTAAATAATGTCAGTCATTATCATGTGGGCTAGAGAAGTATAAAGTTATATACAAGCTAGTTGATAGGCATGTTGTTCCCCTAAGGAATGAAGTCAGTTGTAGATGTAGGCTTTATCTGGTAAGTAGAATCCATTGTTGTCACATTTGTTCTGCTCTTAGGCTAGAGAAAAATACTGAACAAGACCCAAAAACCTTGACTAGCAATTGGTTTACCACTGAGAACCTTAGGCTTACTTACGAAAAAGACTTAGAACCAGTGGATGGGATAAATCTTTGGAAGGTCACAACAACTGAAACGGTACTTGCACATGCTTTTAAGAATCTTGGAGGGAGACTACCACGTAAGAAGAGAAAGAAAGAGAAGAGTGAGAAAGAACCAAACAATGTAACATGCCAATTGGGTATAGTTGGAATCAAAATGGTATGGTGTTTCAATATTTATTTTATTTAAATATTGCATTAGGTATATTTGTTACAATATTAGATTATAATGTTGGGTTATTATAATCTAATAATATTGCCGAAACTATGGTGAAGACGATCACAACATTGCCAGATGTCAAAACCCACCAAAGCCAATGCCTAAGAAGAAGCCACCAGATAGACCACGACTGAAACAAATTAAGGCAGTCGTTAGTATTGCTTAGGGTTCTGTTGAAGGTCCATCATCCTTTCAGCTTGCTCAAAGTGATGAAAGTATTACTTTCATCATCTGATGCGATAATGCCAAGCACAATGAAAGAGCAGTTTGAACCGGAGCAGCTTGTGGCCGAGGAAGATAAGAAGAAATGGATTAGCTCAACAACAATATTTGATCCAAAAATATTAAGTGGATCTCTTGAACTTTGGAAGTTGTATTAGGTCCACATTGGTCCATGATACACGTTCGAGAAAGCTAGTGCATGGCCATATGATCTACTTGCACTTTTTTTCCCTTATCTCGGTTTTGTCCCATTGGGCTTTCCGAGTAAGGTTTTTAATGAGGCTTGTGGCTCATATGTTCATCTTTGCCATTACCTAGTTCTAATCCATCAACACCCATTTAGATGACATTTTGGGCGTCCTTATCTCTTATTTTTCTATTTATTTGAATTCAAACTTTATTTTTTAATTCTGCATGGTCTTTGTGTGAGTTTACGAGGCATTTCTCGTAACTCTACACCATTTATGTCTCTTCTCCTTCTACTCTTCGCCTCCTTCTCTTTATATTCTGATTAGAACTCTTTGTATCAGTTATCAAACTTTTATTCTAAAACTCTTTTAACTTGTTTGATCATTTCTTGCTTAAAGTGCCGGGTCTTCATTCCTTCACACCTAGCAAGCTGATACTCTAAGGATCAGTCATAGTCCTTAAGAAGTATCACTCACTTCCAATCCTTGTTCGAAGTATTGGGTCTTTACCCCTCCTAGAAAAGCTTTAAGTCTTAAGGTCTTTCAAAACCTTTGGAAGTTTCGCATCGATCCATAATACTCATCAGAGCATACTCGCCGTTCACATCATTTCATCACTTCAGCATCCATCATCTCTTCACTCCGACCATCACAACCTCTTGGAGAGCATTCAGGGATGTGATCCTCACCAGGATCATATCAAGTGGTATCAGAGCAGACTCCACGCCATGTTGTGTCTTTTCAAATCGATCACACCCTTTCATATTCCGCAGATCATTTGAATCGATTATGTCTGTCGATTGCTAGAATTTTCATAATCGTTTGGTGATAGATAAAATTATGAAATCAGTTTCTAAAGAACCTATTAAGAGTCTAGTTTCTGCGAAAATTTATTTCAGAATTTTTGGACACGATTTGATATTTTAATCTGACCGATCATCTTCAAGTATTTTTGAGAAAAAGATTTCTGCGATTTTCAGTGTTTTGATTTTCATAAATCCGTTTTAATTGCTAAAATCGTGAAATCAGTTGGATCTGTTTTGAAAAAGAATCTAGTATTTTAGAAAACTGTTTTTAAAATTTTTGAACGTGTTTTGATAATTTATTCTGTTCGATCAAGTCAAACAGCCGTTTAGGATTCTAGAAAGCTTTCTGAGTTTTTCTTTGTTGTGTTTCTTTGGGCATTTTTACTTGTTACTTGTTTGAATCTGAACAGGTACCATGGTGGGAACCAGCAATGGTGAAGAAGAATAGTCCAACTCCAATAAACAACTCCTTGATTCCTTTAGAGCGATGATGGACGAAAGTATGGCAACCATGAGAGCAGAGCTGAGAGTTGAGCTAGAAAGATCCATCAATAACCGAAAAAGGAAGAAAAAAGAGCTTGATCCCAAGCCACCAGACAACACAAAGAGTTCAACATGGAGCAGACCATATCAAACTTCCCACACTCTTAAATCATCTGTTCTGTTTAATTCTTATCCTGATTCTGTTTCTAAAATTCAACTCTATTCTTTTTCAAGAAAAGAAAACTATCTAGAGTGGAAAAGAAACATGGACAACTGGTTTTGCTACAACAAGGTCTTGAAAAGAGAGAAGCTAGGTTTTGCGATTGAACAACTCACAGGAAGCGCTTATAAGTGGTGGCAGCAAGAAAGAAAAGACCGCAGATTCTACAAGAAGCCAACTATCACTTCTTGGGAAAGTTTAAGGGAGCTGCTATGGGAAAAGTATGCACGAAGGAGCAGGAACAAAAGCCACACTACTACAGAACATGGCAAAGCAACCAAGGACAACAACAAGCACTGGATAGAAACGTTTACAACTCAAATGGAGCAAGTTTTTAATGATCATTATAAAGGACTTCGTCAAAAGCATCAACAAAGGAAAGAACAAGAGGAATCGCAAAGAAAAGAAATTGTGCTGCAAGAAAATGTTGAGAACAAGATGAAAGAGAATATGGAGATTCAACCATGTGAACCGAAGCAATGCCATACTATGGAGCATGAGAATGACAAAGCTGAAGGAAGCACAAAGGAGAAGAATCCACATTTGATGTCAACCACTTCACAAGCTTGTCGAGCTCACTATGTTTCAAATATCACCATCTTCAAAGCTGAAATGTTACCAAACATCTTGCGTGGTACTCAAGTAAGTTTAGATTGCGAGTTTATTCATTACTGAAATATTTCCACTTTCACTCGTAGTTTCAAGCAACCTGTTTTGAATGTTGAAGTTTCTAGTATAATACACTTGATTTTATCCTTAAGTGCCAAGGAAGATACAAGAACCATAGATGTGTGCAAAGACATGCCATCAAACTCAGAGCTCATGACGTGTTCTCTAGCCAATAAAAGAAGTACAAAAGTCAGCAACACCCTCTTGAAAGAGCAAACTGAAAGCAAAACAGTGGAGCAATTTCCCTATTTCAAAAAGTCTTTGGGAAGCTAAGTCTATTCTTTCTTCTACCTAATCTGATTCTGTGCTTGAAAAACTAACCAGTTTAGAACCGGTGTATCCGAGTAGTATTGCTTGTTTTTCACAGATCTTAGAAGAAGAATCACCAAAAACAATGCAAAGGAGTTTACCACTGATTAATGAATCGGAGCAGCCTACCAGCCTTGTACCAAAACATGTCCTTATGCCATTTCCTTTTGACTATCCAAGAAAGCATTGTAAGGAAATTGATTTGGTTAGGACATAACCTAATTTGTTTGTTATGGTTTCTGCTCAAGATGAAAAACGTTTTGGTTTGGAAAATGTGAAAGAGTTTTGTGTTTCAAAATCCGTTTTTGACAAAATAATTCCAACTTTTAAAACATTCACGCTTGCAAAGTTCTTTGAGCTAAATGGTTTTATGTTTGAAGAATTTTGTGAATTTGACTCTTCTTTGAAAGTTTTTTTGTGTAGTGATGCATTTGAGCTGTTTAGAACGAAAACTGAAAATGCATTGGTTAAAACTTTTTCTGAATTAAAACATGTGATTAAAAATGAGTTGTGTGATTCAAATTTGTTCAATGTGCTTTATAAACCAACTGTGAACATTTATATTTTAGAATTTTCTACTTCAAGTATAATGCACTTGTTCTGTCCCATGAGTGTCGAAAAAGGAACATGAGACATGGAGAATCATAAGCACTTGAGAGAATTGACAATAAAAAAAAAAGCCACCAGATTTGCATCAACTTCAATCCATTCGTGGAGCTAGAGAAGAATTCACGTATTTTATTCAAATCAAGGAGGATCCACCAGATAAATGCCAGCAAAAGACTTATCATTTTGGAATTTGGAACTGGAAGTACCTGAGGAAAACAACTTCAATCACCCAAGGATGCTTCATTCCAAAACTCTATTTTGATAACAACTACATGATTATCTGTTCAATATTTTTCTTTGTGCTTAAACTGTTCCCTTTTGATGTAGGAGATCCTGCGTTCTTACAGTTCAAATCAACAAACCAGGATCATGGAAAAGTAGCCAAAGAATCTTCAATGTTCAAAGATAAACCCCCGGATCCCGTACCATTCACTTTGATGATAATGATCACCGAACACATCGAGAATCTTATCCAGGTAAGTAACTCTTTGACTCGACTTGTCTCTTATGATTCAAGGGCTGTGATTATGAGTTCAATACACCCAGAAAACGTTGAGAAAAGGATAGGATTATTCATAGCATGTTTGGAACCGAACTCTTATTTTAAGATGCTAGTAAAAGAGGAACATGAAATGGATAATGCTTTAATCATAGCTGAAACTTGTTTATCTGTTTATTGTATCCCCGCGACTGTAATAATGCACTTGATCTTTGCCAAAAGTATTGACAAGTTTGCAGGTACAAAAGAGGAACCACCAGATATCTTTGTGAGGAGGAAACCTATTGCTTATTTCAGAATGATCTTTAAGCCTGGTGAAAGTTTTTGAAATCAAATGAAGAGATGACGTTTTCTAACCCAAACAAAGATCAAGCTGATGCCAAGAAGCTTGCAAGGTAAGTATTTTCTGATTTTAAGCTTCAATGATTCTAACTTAGCTCTTTTCCTTGCAGATTTTTCGGTAAGAATTCATGTAAGTATTTTTTTTCTCGATTTGTTTCTCATGACTTAAGGGCAGTGAGTATGAATATATTATCTGCAGAAATCATTGAGAAAAAGTTAGGTTTATTCGAAGATTATTCGGAACAAAAGTCTTGTCTTAGGATACAATATGTTACTTGTTTTCCTGTTTATTGTGAGTCCATAACTGTGATAATATGCTTGCTCTTTGCCAAAGGTGTTGTCTACATTACAGGTATAAAAGAGGAGCCACCAGATTTATAAGTGCTCTCGTCCAATAACTTTGTGCGGACTGGAATTGGAGTTGATTTGAAAAAGGAGCTGAACATGTTACAAATATCCGTTCTTGTGGAAATGGTTATGAAGTTAGAAGTTCTGTCTAAAGCTCTCCAAGAAATTGACTATGATGTTGTACCTCACTTGAAGCTTCACAACAAAAATGTCCAATCATTTAATCTTCGAGGTAAGTTTTCAATAATGTTTGTCTTTAATGGTACTAACTTGGCGTTGTGTGTGGCAGGTAAAACGAATTTGAGGTCAAATCTTTTTCAAGTGGGAGAAGATGATGTGATCATGCCAAGCACAATGAAGGAGCAGCTTGAACCGGAGCAGCTTGTAGCCGAGGAAGCTAAGAAGAAATGGATTAGCTCAACAACAACATTTGATCCGGAAATATTAAGAGGATCTCTCGAACTTTGGAGATTGTATCAGGTCCACATTGGTCATGATACACATTCGAGAAAGCTAGTGCATGGCCATATGATCTACTTGCACTCTTTTTCCCTTATCTCGGTTTTGTCCCATTGGGTTTTCCGAGTAAGGTTTTTAATGAGGCTTGTGGCTCATATGTTCATCTTTGTCATTGCCTAGTTCTGATCCATCAAGGCCCATTTAGATGACATTTTGGGCGTCCCTATCTCTTATTTTTCTATTTATTTGAATTCAAACTTTCTCTTTTAATTCTGCATGGTCTTTGTGTGAGTTTACGAGGCATGTCTCGTAACTCTACACCATTTATGTCTCTTCTCCTTCTACTCTTTACCTCCTTCTCTTAATATTCTGATCTGAACTCTTTGTATCAGTTATCAAACTTTTATTCTAAAACTCTTTTAACTTGTTTGATCATTTCTTGCTTAAAGTGTCGGGTCTTCATTTCTTCACACCTAGCAAGCCGATAGTCTAAGGATCAGTTATAGTCCTTAAGAAGTATCACTCACTTCCACCCCTTGTTCGAATTATTGGGTCTTTACCCTCTCTTCTGGACAAGCTTGAAGTCTAAAGGTCTTTCACAACCTTTGGAAGTTTCGCATCGATCCATAAAACTCATCAGACCATACTCGCCGTTCACATCATTTCATCACTTCCGCATCCATCATCTCTTCACTCCGACCATCACAACCTCTTGGAGAGCATTCAGGGACGTGATCCTCACCAGGATCATATCTTTCATCATCCTCTCAGCCTGCCCAACGTGCATCATGCTCTCAGCCTCCTATCCAAAGCTTATCATCTGCATTGTCAAAAAGGAAGAGATGCATGCCAAGGAAGAATGATAACCTCCACATTTATGTTTCTCAGCCTGAGCCAACCTATGAAAGAAGACTTATTGTTCTCCTACAAGTAAGTGTGCTTAGTATCATCATCATAAAATTATTTGTTATATTTTCTTATTACAATTCCTTTTTTGTATTCTGTAGAAGGGTTGTGAAATTTTCACAAGTCCTGCAATAGGTGATTACTACATTCAAGTAGGTAAGTCTATAAGAGATGTAATGGATAACACGATCTTACCTAGCACCCTATACAAAGCCATAGAGAAGAAAAAGCTTAAAAATGCTGTAAAAAGTATAGCTGTAAAAAGTATAGCTGCTGCTACTCGTGGAGATCCTGCTACTCGTGGAGATCCTGCTACTCGTGGAGGAGTAGTTACTCATGGAGCTGCTACTACTCATGGAGGAGTAGTTACTCGTGGAGGAGTAGTTACTCGTGGAGGAGTAGTTACTCATGGAGTTACTCATGGTTTTGGTCCTTGGACTCATTGACCTGCTACTAGTGGAGCTGCTCCACGTGTTCCTGCAACTCGTAAAGATATTTTAGCTCCTCAGCCTTGTGTGTTATCTCTTTCAGAACTCGCGGATTTGGTGGGAAATCGAGTTTCTCTTTCTCAGCCATGAACAATTATGTAATATGTGTGCCTTGACAATGACCTCTTTATCATTAATTTTGTGCTACTAGAATGTAAAAATATTTGCTTCTGTTTGAAACCTTTGCTTTTGTTTTAAACCTTTGATTGTGTTTGAAACAAGAATGTAACCAAGTTTGGCTTATGTTTTAAAACTTTCTTTCTCACTTTAGTCTTCCTTTTATTATCTCTTACACATTGTCATCTAATACCAAAAAATTAGACATAGGGTTTAGAGTACACAAGTCATACAAAACCAACATTTAGTACAAACATATTAATAAACCCCCATTCCTAAAGTGTTTTAGAGTACACAAGTCATTCCAACAATTCCTCAAATGTTTAAAGTACACAAGTCACAAACCAATTCTTACAAACTAAACACCCCAATCCTAAAGCATACGATAATACATGACCATCGTTCCAACAATTGCAACACATACAATAGTCTTTGTAACTATTGTCTTAATCAGTTTTACTTCACATTCCAGTTTTTTTTCTTCTCTCCAACCTTTTCAAGTTTCTCTATTAACAGGTGAGAAGAATCAAGTAGTTTAGCAAAGTCTTCAGTGAGAGTTTCCTATTTTTCTGAGAGAACATCATACTCTTTCATCTTAGCTTCATTTACCCATTTGAAAACATGACCATCATTACCCTCATATCCATCAATGCATCGATAAAACTTCCGATCCGGATTGGTTTTGGTCTTTGCTACGATAATTGTAGTTGGTTTTCCACATCTACATTTTCTTGGAATACCCCTCATAGTGTAGGACCGAGTCGAAGTAGAGGAAATGTTACTCATATCTCCTAATATCCAAAACAATATCACATACTTATCAAACCAAATTTGAAAAAAAAATCAAAGCTAATCAAACCAAATTAAAAAAAAAATATCTAAACAATTCAAAGCAAAATTGGCCAAATGCGCAAACATACCTTTGTTTTTCACTCTTTTCGGACTCGAAAGTGTTATTGAAATTTAGATTTTTTTTTTGCATCTTCTTCTTTTTTGTGGGTTTTATTCGATTAATTTTAGGAAATATATACAAAACGACATCGTTTTGGACATATGAAAACGACGTCATTTTAGCTCTTCTAAACCATTCATTAAAACTAAAAAAATCCATCAATTTAACTAAACAAATCTATCATTTTAACTCCACAAATACATCCTTTTAACTCTACAAATACATCAATTCTAGTAATCAAAACCATATTATCCCCTCATGATATGAAACCATTACATTAACATAAAATAAGACATAAGAAACCATTAGATTAGATTAAGTATTTATGACACTAAAACACTTCAAATATGTCTTTTTGAACACTACAACACTTAAAATATGTCACAGATACTACTACTTGAATAGAAGAATCAAGAAGGCTACAAGAGCCACATATACAACAATAGCGTTCAAAATCTTCATCTCCTTCACTGCGATAGCACTTCTATCAACCTCTACTCTCATATCACGCCTCTCCAGCTGCTCAACCTTTGCCTTCAGCTCCTCAACCTTCGCCTCAACAGCTTATGACAACACATGAAGGCGGTTTACCTCATCCCGGCTGTGGAGAACATTGTTTCACATCATTCGGGGATCAACAAGTACTCCTTCAGAATCAGTGTTGATGTACCTAACCCTATCCTCGAGGCTCTCTTTCTCCATCTTTATTTCTTGGAACTCTTCCATCACAGCATCATCCCACCATTTCCTTATATGGCATCCCCGACTCTAGAATAAACCATAATCATCATAACAATTAGCTACACAAAGATACATTGTTATAAGTAACAATTTAACAATTAACATACCACTCAGTTTGAAGAACTCATCAAACTAAAGAATCTACAAACCACTAAGTTTTCTAATGATGAGTTACCTCTCTATTCTTGCATGCATAGTACCTCCTTCCCAGATTGAGACCAGCATCACAAGTGAGAATAACTGGGTTCAAACCATAGTAACAGCTCCGAGAAATCTCATATTGTCTGCTGCTTTGCTCACTGGACTCAACACTTGCCGGTTCAGACGACGTCTAATTGTAACTATACAGACCCATTTCCTTCAAACTTTTCTACAAAACAAAGTAGATGATTTCCAGTTGAAGCACAACCCCACAAATCACATAAATCATACATATCTAACCCACAAATCAAACCCAGATATCTAACAAACGAATCAACTAATCGAACGAATCCACAAATCAAATGACCCGGGAAATCAAACGAAGTCCCATTAATCAAACCCACAAAAAAATCACGAACAAGAACAACAAGAACCCTAAATTACACCCAAAAAAACGATGAACCCTAACCCGATCTCGCAAAATGAGGATCCAAACACTTACTCTAATCGAAATTACACCCAAATTCAAAGAACCCTAACCCTAAATCGCGAGAGATAGAGAGAACGAAGAAGAACCCTAAGTCGATTTTAAAATTATGCCCAAATTGATTTTTTCCCCCAAATAAAACCCTAAGTCCTATTACATTTTAAATGCAATCATATTGGATTGAAAA
>CM051386.1:19916613-19941613 GCA_028015245.1 Cardamine occulta
AACGACATCAGATATTAAAAACAGCAAGCAGTTTATAAGCGCAAAACGACGTCGTTTCGCCTTGGCTATTAGTTTTGTAACAGACATGAACGGTGCCACGTCAACGATACACGTTGTAGCTATATAACGGGCTACTTTTGGGATCACTAATTTGACTTGCACACTTTTGAGGTGACTGTCATTCTTTCAAAATTTAATAAGTTTGATGGTTTTTTAGCAGAAACCCCTTAAAAATACATCACCTAGTTTTGTGATACAATTTAAGTGATATAATCCATAACTTTTTTGTAGTGGAAAAATTACACACCAGCCTCATTTTTATTGGTTTATCTCAACTTTTTTTTTCTACATGAACAAATTATATAAGCAATTAATATATATTTTTAACAATAAGTAACAAAAATAAATATTAATATATGTCCAACTATTAATTATTCATAAAAACAATTAAATTTAAATTTATTTATTTAAAAATTATTAGATGTAAATGCAATTCAAATTCAATGTAAAACATAAAAACATATAAATTATATAATACAATATTTTGAATGTATAGTTCTATTTTCTTTTTCTAAGTGCTTTAATTGTTATATTTTCAAACAAATAAGGATAATTAAACTTTAATACAAGTAAATAAAATAACAAATTATGAGATTGAATAAGTTAAGAAACTATCTCAAACCTATAAAATTATAAGTAATGAAAAATATTCAATATACAAGCGAGAAGATAACAAATTCCATAAATAATATAGGGAAGAAGAAGAAAAATAAAGAAAACGAAAAATGAGTTCATAAAAAATACAAAAACAAAGAAAAGGGGATGGAGATATATAAAAACAAAACCTCAAAATGATAAATTGAGAAAAAATGATTATAATATTAAGAATTAGACAAATGAAAAGAGTATGAAAATTGAAGAATAAATATATATTTCAAAAATAATGTATGAAAGAGATTATACATATTATCAGAAAAAATGCAGATAATAAAAATTCTTTAAAAAACAAGAGAAAATGTAAGGTAAAAAAAAGATCTGAAAACATATTTTTATAACTCAAATTAAAATAAAATCTGTGGGTAGCGCAGATTCTCTCCTAATATATTATAAACCCTGTCAGAATGTATATAGGAGTAGCAAATTGTATAATAAATGATAACATAAAACAGACTTATCTATGGCTTCAAATAATCACAGCGGATTAAGTGGTGCGGTACAATTCAAGTATGGTTTATAAATACAGTTAAATCTCTATAAATTAATATTCGATTCATTTATACCTCGCTAAATTAATAATTTTTTCCGGTCCTAAATTGCTATTTTGACCCAAATATCACCTCTATAAATTAATAACCTCGATAAATTAATAAAATATCATTAAAATACATTGATCCTTATATTATTAATTTATAGAAGTTTTATTGTATATCAAAAACAGAATTTTATTCATTGTTGAGTTAACATATTTTTCACTTTTACCAACAAAAGGTTTGTGATTTTGTCATCTTCCTAATTCAACCAGATAGTATCGGGCATTCAAGGATAGATGGTACTCCAATCACATCCTAAACTCTAGATCTCATATATGATTCACATTTTATACCATTAGATTTTGATTTGGTAGATGACTACACCACCTATAAACCACATTTTTTTGGTAAGGACCTATAAATTACCACTTTAGATAAAACTTTGAACATGCGAAAACAATTACTATACCAAATAACAAACTCAAGAACAAATAATTGAAAAATGAAGAATTACAAGAAAAAAAACAAACAAACTACAAAAGTCAGAATTGAGAACCCTAAACGAAAAAGATAACAAAAAAAAAAAAAGAAAGAAGAGCGATCAACAAAAGTCCACTTTGTTTGGTTTTAGACAAAAACAGTAACGTACTTTTGGTCAAACTCTGTAGAGGAATCAATCTCCCTTGTGAATCTCACCCTCTTGTCACCATCTTCCTCCATCACTTTCCCAATTTAATTAAATCAGAAACCCTACATATACACCTAGGTTTAGGGTTTCACTTTTCCAGAGAGAAATGCATTCTTTTTTTTTTGTTAAAATTACTTATCTAATCTGGTACGCTACAGTGCACCGAAGTCCCATAGATGTATAGTACTCTGAGCCGTTGATGTAGATGCAACCGCCACATGTCTATCATCAGCAACTATAGCGTCAAGTTCTCCTACTCTCTCCCTAATACTATACAGATACTCTCCTCTCTCAACCTCCCACACGCGCATTATACCTCCCGCGCACATTAGCGCGTGCAGTCTATTAACACACCCCATGACTCTTCTCTGCGCCGCCCCGCTCACACGGAACTCGCAAACCGTCTCTTGCGTATTCACCCTGCGCACGCTAGCATTACCTCTACCGTCTATTCTAACGTACGCCACATCGTTAGAATCGAAACCAGTTACTATTAGTCCTCTCCTTTGCTCTTCGTCTTCTCCGATGATCACTCCTTGGTTTCTTAAATCGATCACCATGATCTTCCACCTCGTACAGGCCACCGCTGTCTCACCACCGGAGATCCGGAGACGGCCAAGAGACGTTGTTAACTCCGTTAACGTGTGCCATCCCATGACAGCTTCAGGGTCCGTGAGTGTACCACCGATGAACGTTGTCTCTTCGCTGTTACAGTCCCATATATGAAAGGCTCGACCTGGCACGCCAGCAAACAGCCCGACCCACCAACGTCCGCAGCCAGTGAAATCAACTAACGCACCGTCGTTGACTATATCTCCGGCGTAAGCCGTACGTGTGTGAACACCGCCTTCTATTTCCGCCACGTGGATATCTCCGTCCATTGTAGCGAACGTTAGTCTTGAGTCGGAGATAACGATGCCTGAGACGGCTCGTGAGAATCTACCAAAGCGGTCACGAAGAGGTGGCCGTAGAGTCTTGATGTGGAGACGGTTGTTCAAGAGAAAGAGCCGGACGGTACCGTCGGCGAAACCGGCGGCTAAATAGAGATCGGAGAGTGTGAGACATCGGCATGAGAGACTATCGGGCTCGTCCACGTCAGACGGATCAAACTGGAGTGTGACGTAGTTGTAAGTGCGCGTCCGGAAGTTCCTAGCCGTCCGATGACGGAAAAGGAACTCGTCTCGCCACGTGTCGTGCATCAGACGTGTTCTTCCCCAAACTTGGCGAGTGAGGAGTTGCCATAGATGGTCGGAACGAGAGACAGCTTGCCACGTGGTGCATACCTGTGATTATAAAATTGTAACAAATTAGATTATTAATAAGCTTAATTAAATGTAACAGAAGGAAGCAAGTGGTTATAAAAATATAAATAAAGAGAAGAGAGTAATAAAATGTCGACATAGAAAGAAGATAAGTAGGCCTGCAACGAAGCATGAAAGACTATAGGGACTAGGAAGATGGAGAGACAAGGACAGACTCAGACAGAAGCTCTGCGTAATATATTTGTTTTAACGTCTTACTCATCGAAAATACAGCTCATTTAAAAAAATTTATTATTATGTATGACATATGTTCAATTGATAGGACTAATCAATCTCTGCAAGCTACTATACAACAGAAGCCCTAGTAAAAGGAATAACAAGAGAAGCCCTAGTCCCATGTCAAATACTAAAAAAATAAAAAAGTAAATCACTGTGACAGTAATACAAAACAGATGATATGGTTTTTGTTAATTTATTACGAGACAGATGAAGACTTTAAATGAGTTAGCTAAGTTAAAGAGTTGTGCTGAACATGAGATTACGACTTTGCCAACAAGCGTGCCCTTCTCTCTTTCATTTCCGAGAAAGGATAGCTTTAAGCCTTTGTCTTGTTAAAAGTAGAGCTTCCTATAAATATACAAATATTACACTTATATATATGTTTTTTTATCTCATCTCCCTCCAACAATCCGTGGACCTACATTCTCTACATTTACGTTTGTATAATTTATTGTTTATATCTCTCGATTCCAAACCCAAAGTAATATTTGACTTCGTACCCTAGACTCTAGTCATCCAAACAGCTAAAGACAAATATTTCGAACTCTATTTGAAAAGAAGAGATCTTGCGAAGCCGAAGGTGAGGTCTATTATTCAGATAAAACAACGATGTCTAGGGCACTAAATGTATCATTTTATAAAATGACTATGCAGATGGCGACTAATCTTTTCTGTAAGTATAATTCAGTTTGATTTTAATATTACAGTCGGACCTAAGGTCTCACATTTATAGATTCTCCGCATTATATTGAATGTATTGTTTATATGATTGGTGATATAAAAAGAAACATAAAAACAAATGTGAGTAACATAATGGGAAATCAATTAAATAAATAAGATAGCATAACTATCAAAAATCTGCGTCACATAATTCTTTTTTAATAGTAGTTAAACTAGCAGAATGAAAAAAAAAAATTAGTAATATAGTTGTCTTATTTGTATTTGAATGTCAAATATCATATGTAAGAACATAATATAAGCTAGAGATACCACGTGTTCTAAGAGTCTAATAGACCCTTAACATTGGGTTCCATGTGCTTTTTGGCATATGTAGTGCCCATACTGTCGTCTCTTTTGACTGAAAAAAACTAAAGAAAGAAAAAAAGATAAAAACCCACTTCGATGGAAAAGATGAATCCATGATCAAATTCAAAGCAAAAACAACTATGAAAACTCTATATTTATAGCCTTAATTCTCTGACAAAAGTGTTATGCTGTAACCACACTGAAGTTTCTTAAAATTTTAGGGCAAATTCAAAAATTCTATTTAATTGTAAGAAAATACATCGAATTAATAAAGATTTATAAGTATTACATATACATAGAGAGAGAAGAAAACAAAAAACAGAATGAGAAGTTGTCAGAAGCCTGCATGCATTACTCGCTGGATCAAAATATTGGCAGAGAAAAAATAAATAACAAAAGCAGGACGCAAAAATGTACATATGTACTTATATGCTATTCATAGTTACTATATAAGAGAAGAAACTTTAGCATTATATATAAACAAATAATTTCAATTTTTGATGAACAGCAATTTCATATATGACATAAGATTATTGAAAAGAATAATATTTATGACTGATATAATACATGAGTCATGTATACGTTGATGAATGTAGTTTGCATAGTATGTGACAATAACCTAATGTGGTAATATAAGACTAACATTGGCAAGGCAAAAAGACAGAACCTTACTTAGGTTTCTTTTCCATTCTCTTTTTAGATGTTCTTAAATGTGCAACGACATTTTCTAATTTTATGAGCCCGTCGTGACAGGTCACTTTCTAAGATTTTATTTTCAGATTTTTGAAACATAAATAACGTTACAAATCGATAAGAAAGAAATATTAATTTTATTGGGCATTGGATTAAAGACTGTCTATCAATAATTTATTTGGAGTCAAGAAAGTGTTTAAATAAATTATTGTTGAATGGACTTTTGAGTCAAAAAAGTGAAATTCTTGATCTTAAGAAAAGGGTTATTATCATGCCAAGAAAGGAAGATCTTACAACCAAAAAACAAAAATAAAAACCTTGATTTTGTGTCCTAAGAGATCCAGTCTATATTATAATATTAATAATATAATAGTTACATGTCCCAATTTCACAAAAATAACACAAGTGAAACTTGGGGTTATATGGTCTCCTTGGAGGATCCAAAAATAGACATTAAAAGGTACCAAAAGTTGACGAGAGAACAAAGAAAAAGAAATAAACGTATTGGGTAAATGGAAGACAAAAAGTTTCTAAATCAAAAAAAGAAAAGAAAAACAAAGTCCCCAAACCATGTGATCTGTGAAAGAGACATCAAATTAATGTCGTCTTGTTAGACGTAAAAGTTCGACTTGGACCCATCATAAAAACACAGAAAGGGCGGTTACCTTTCCTAAGGTCAGTTTTTTTTTTTTTTTTGTCTCTTCAAAATTTCTCACTGTAACACTTCATCACTTAATTTAATTATGATCAGAAGAATAAGGACAATTTTATAATTAGCTAATTATCAAAAAAAATGAAGGGCAAAATCAAATCTATTTTTAAAAACTGTTGACAAAAAAAAAAAAAGAAGCTAAGCTTAGAAACAGCGACAAAAACAACTGAAGTACAAGACTTAAAACAATCAGTACAATTGACCAGACCAAGATTGTGTCCCTCCCCTGAAGATATAGACCCAAACTACTTTGACTTTGTTTTGTCTGTACAAGATCTATATCTCACTATTTTCAAGCTCAAGTATAAGCACAAGCTAATAAACGAATTCAGATAGTTTCATTTAGTATATAGAATTATAATATAGTTTTATTTGAGCTACATATATCATTTTTAACACAACACAAATAATAATAACTATGAAGAATAGCTTATGTCGACCGTTACAAGAAGACTAAAGAAGAGATTTCAAGAATGTGAGAAACTGACCCGGAAAACGTTGGCAAGAGCCGGAGCTGCGGCGAGGACGCTGGTAGATGAGGAAGCGTTAACAGCGACCTGAACGGCGAGAGATTCGAGAAAAGGCTCAGGCCAGACGTCGTTGGCGCCACGGCGAGGACGAGAAGGAGATGGGGCCTCGAAAACTTCACCGCTTCCACCGGCGCCGGAATCTCCGTTGTCGGAAGAAGAAGAGGAAGACATGAGAAGGGTTAATTATAAGAAGAACAAGAAGAAGAAGCGGAGAGAAAGAATGGGGGGGGGAGAGAGAGAGAGGTAACAAAGGACAAAAAGTGTAGATAAAGACATACTTCTACAAGTGGGGGACCCAGGTTGTGGAGGTATGTTTTTTTTTGTGGAGGAGTATTAAATAATTAATTTTAACATAATTCAGACAGAAGCAAATAAATCAAATTATTGGTTCAATCTCGTGACGTACTTCAGCCAGAAAATTTTATTTTCAACCAGAACAATAATCGACATAATTTAATCAATTTAAAATAATTTATAACATTCCGGTTAGTATATAGTGGTGGATGAGGAGAGTTTAAGAAATTTAATTTGGCTATTTATGTTACTAAAGTGCATTTATCTTTTCCATTACTCCTCTAGTTAGAATTTCAGAGTTAAGCGTGCTTGGGCTGGAGTAGTACTAAAAAAAGTGATCTACCGGGAAGTGATTGTCGGTACCGTGTGAGTGAGGCCAAAACATGGGGAAAGATCATGTGGTGATTTGTAGGGATAGTAACAAGTCTTTAAATCCTTTCGAGATAATGCACCGACCGTCGAATGAAGGTGGAGCCTATGGGCCTAGAGGGGACGTGGGTCGCCCACAGACCTAGAAAGAACATGGAGACGCCCATGGATAGTGGCAGTCAAGGGCATTACACAACTAACAAATTCATATAGGATGGATAGAATTAGAGATAAAATCAAACTTTGTTTTATCACCATTGTTATTACATCTTAAAAAGTTTGACATAATGAGAGTTAAAAAAAAACACTTATCTACTAAATAAGTTTGATTTAACTATTAGGTCATTCAATTTAAAAAGAATTTGAGAGAGTAAGTAAGAGACAAGTGTCAACAATTAAATATATATGTATCAGATTTTTGAAAGTTACCCGATTAGAATCATGGTTACTACAATAACTCTCATGTTTTATTGTGTTAAAATGTTTAATTTAATAAAAATAACTTATCCCATAAATGCAATTAGACAAACTTGAAATATTTTTTAACCAATTATTCTACAACATATTAATCAAAAAAAATTAGTCAACTAAAAAACCAATTTGTTTATACATTAAATTTTCGTAATACTAAAAAAAATTCTAATTTATGTAACACTTTGTATGTAACAATTAATTAAAATATATATGTTTATGTATTTATATATATATATATATATAGTGGTGGACCCAAAATATTTAGCCATTGGTGTGTGTCATAATTTGTTTTTTCAAAATACATAAATTTTATATAAAAAAATATCTATCACAAATACTCATCTTAAAAAATAAAAAATTATTTCATATTTGCCTGCCCCGTCGGAATATTATTCTTCCTACACCAAGAAATTGAGTTTCTAAAATTCTTAATCTTTTCTTCAAACCTTGGAACTCTAAAATTTCTGGTTCGATTCCAACCTGAGTCCACTGCCTCCGCAAGACCATATTTCCCTAACCATCTTTTATCAAACAGAAACTGACATCGTGCAAACGATTGTGATTTCGCACAAGACAAGAGAATCGGTCTATGATCAGACCCTATTATATCTAGATAATTCACCTTAGAACAAGGGTAATAGTCATGAAAATCTTCATTACCTAAAACCCGATCCAACCGACACCTAACAATTTATTTACCTCGACGCCCTCTCCATGACATGGAAACTCCAACATTCTGCAGTGATGAATCATTGAATTAAATGGAACAAAAGACGCAACTGTTCTCATTTTTCCTCCTCTTTCCTCTTAATTTCCTGTTAATTCATTCAAATCTCCAATCATTATCCATGATGCTTTCCTATTAGATCCAATCATCATTAACTGGTCCCATACTAAGTTGTGAAATATGACTTCATGATCACCATAAACAAAAGACATAAACACCACTTTACTCTCAATTAAAGATTTAACATCGATCACTCTATTATTTTGAGAAAGTATCTCTAAATTTATTTCATCATTGTAAAACAAAGCCAAACCACCGCTAGCCCGCAAGGTTCTACTGTATACAACTTATTATAACCGAATTTAAATTGAAATTTTTGTAAATAAGAAAAACACCGCTTAGTTTCTGATAAAAATAAAATATCAGGTTTATGTCCCTAAAATAATCCTCTGTCAGAAAACAAATATTAAAAATTGGTAAAATTTGAATAAAATATGGTTAAAATTAGAATAGATATAACTTAGAACTTTCAAATATTTTTTTCATTTTGCGTATGTTGGTTATTTTGATCTTAAAATAATTGATATTTTTGGATTTATAATTGTAGGGTATATAATTGAGTTATATTAAGTTTATATATTATTAGTTTTGGATATATAGTTGTATTTCGAATACTTTAGGTATCCATTCAGTTTTCGGTTTAGTTTGGGTTTGGTTCTTCGAATAGAGAAGTTTAGGATCCTTTCGGGTTTTTGTCGGGTCGGATTCGGTTTGGTTTTTTGGTTTCCGATATTTTTAAAATACATATCTCATACGGTGACAAAAACAAATAACAAGATGGACTAAACTAATGGATGTGGTATATATTTTTAATATGTTAATAATAAAATTATAATATATAAATTAATTTATTCATGTAAAATATGTTAATAGCCAAATTTTTTTCTCTAACAAAATATGATTTCTACTTTTTCTCCTAAATTTATTTTAAGATAAATCATTAAGCATACATATTTATTTTAATAATTAATTTTATTTATTTTAAAATTAAGAAACCCGCCCATCGGGTGGGTCCTAATCTAGTAGTTAAATATTTTATGGGGTCAATAACCTTTTGTGAAGGGTGTCAAATTAAAATTATAATAACACCTATAAAAAAAACTTAAATCCATGGGTATCAATTGACACTCCATGTATCAACATAGCTCCACATGTATATATGATGTCATTGATTGCTCGAGTATTAACCTAATCTACTTAAACCGTAACGGCACAAGTGAAGTGTGCGGTAGTATATTCGGATTCAAATCCACAAGGAGCAATGATACACTAAAAGTTTATGAGAGTCATTCTTAGCTAAAGCGAGTGGTTTTTGGTTAATGATTTTGAACTTGTAAATAATAATGTAAAGAGATAATGATCAAGATTATATGATAAAAAAACATTTCTCGAACATGAATACAAGATTAGATTAATACGCTCTCAAGGTATCAATCACTAAATTTGACTACTCAATTACTAATCTCTCCTTTTGTAATATCCTAGTCAAATCAACGTTATCAAAAAAATTCATTAAGTTCACAATACTTCCTAACATCAACTCTTTTGGGATAGAAGCGGAATGATCAATTCATATTCGTTCAGCCATTCTTCCGAACACTTTTGATGCATAGAAAAACTTATAATCTAAAAAAGGGTGATCAATTCAATCTTAGCATTAAGAATTTGTGAATAAAAAACCTAAAGATAGAGAATTTTCTAATAACAATAAAATCGTCAAACCATTGAATCCCTTACTTAGAAACATAAAACATAATTGGAGAATTACTCACACATACTAAAAGGAACAACACAAATCAATGAAGAAAACATAATTGTATTGCAATGAAAATAAGACATACAGTAAAATCTCTATAAATTAATACTCGATAAATTAATAAATACTATAAAATAATAAAATTTGCTGGTCCCAACTCGGGTCGGTGTAAAAATGAATAAAATTCGATAAGATAATAATTTTTTTTAGAATCTCTATGTAAATATATGGTCCCATGAATAACATAAATTAATAATTATGTAAATACTCATATATATATATGTGTGTGAGTGTATATAAAGATAATATACTTTTAGTATTTTTTTAATGAATTTCTGTTAGAACTCATCACTAACTTTTCTTATATAAGAAAATATTTTGTTGTGTTTAAACTATCTTTTGTTAGATCGTCTTTAAATTTATCATAAAAATAAGCAAAATTTCTTAAAAAAATTTTAATTCTAAATATGCATTTTTTTCAATAGTCGTATAGACTGTTTAAATATAACGATTGAGGTCACCTATCATAAATTTAAGTTTTTGTTAATCGTTTATATAAGTGAACTCATCTATAGTCTTTGTTATTTATTATCAAAATAATTTATTTTTTCTTTAAAATTTTAAAATTTCAAGCTTAAAACTATTAAAATTTATAACATCCAACACATTAATTTTTTTAGATCAAATTGTTTTAATTTATTTATTTTTATATTTTAATAAAACTCTCTATAAATTAATAAATATTATTTTATACTATAAATTAATAAATATTAATTTATAGATAAATTAATATTACTATAAATTAATAAAATATTATGGTCCTAATATTATTAATTTATAGAGGTTTTATTGTATTGTTTAGAAATCTTCTCCATGGATCTCTAATCCCTAGGAGCTACTTACAAGAAAAATTAAAAAAGATCTAAAAGCTAGAATATAAAGAAGCTTAGACTTATTTATACCACCATAGAAATAAAATAAAATGGAAAATAACAAAATTTCAGAAGTAAGAAATAAGTGGTTGGGTCACTGAGAGAAATCAATAAGAGAAGACAACCACAATTTTTTTAGTGTTTTTATGGATATATATATATATATATATGTATATATATTAAAAATGGGACATAATATAATTTAGTAAAATTTAGTCCAATGGTTAGATGAGAAGTTGAAGGCCAGAACCTGACTTCAATGTAAGAGATGCCCAATTTTGTTAATTTTTTCAATTTTACTTAAATGACAGTTTTGCCACCATCTTCAACCTCGCGACCTGCAACCCTAATTTTCGCCTCCATCTTATTTTTCACCATTTTTGCTCTTTTATGTTGCTATTTCGTGTAGATTTAACTTTAGACAACATATCTACGAAGTATAACTAGTTTTCTAAGTATTTTAAGTAAAAACCCATCAAAAACTGAACTTTTTTGAAAATCTGATTTTCTCGCCGATTTGGATGGAATTGCAGTGGTTCACCTCTGCCAAACGTCTATTCGGCGATTAATCAGCCGCCTAACCCGCGTTTTAGAACATGGGTAATACTGTATGTAAAATAAGTTATCTAAAATGTAGAGGACAAAAATAAAATAAAGAGTAACACCATTTTATGGTAATAAATAATGAGTTTATTAGTTCTCTCACATGAATAATATTGAGTCAATGTTTATACCATATTAGAACCATTATATCCCTATTTCAAGGGAACATGCAATAACAAATAGATTATTTTGATATTAACTGCGTATTCAACTAACATATTGTTTACATGAAAATTTTATTTACACCTTGATAATACAATTATTATCAAAATAATAACAAATTACTATTTAATTTTCCTATATCTCAATAAAAATAAATGATATAACAAAAAAATGTGTATCAAACATTCTATCATTCTAAATGAAAAGTTAAATGTGAATCGAATTTTGTATCTCGCTAATGTTTTATATAACATGTTATTAAAAATATTATCATGTTAAAAAAATATACAATATATTAATCACTTTCAATATGACGGTGTACAAAAAATAATATTCATGTTTTATATAGTGTAAGAATTTATTTTAAATGATACAAAAAACGTTAGCATATTTTTGATAATATTATCAATATACAATCATATATATCATGCTAAAAAAAAATAACCATCTAAAATTGTAACTGATTCTCGCCATATAACTCACTAGAGTTATTGTTGGAATCCATCAATTCTTAATCGATGTAAGAACGGTGATATATATCATAATGTTAACAAAATAATTAACCGTTTAAAACTAAAACTAATCTTGCCAAAAAGATTAGTAGTTAAGAAATCAATTACCCAACAATAGTGTGATTAAGAAATTTTGGTCAGAAAATAAATCTATATACATTTTTAGTTTATTTGCTTTTCATATACTGTATCTATTTAGTTGTGGAGGAAGCAAAGAATAATACATACTAATTGACACTTTTTTTTTGCACACCAATTAGCTCATTTCATGCATAAACTATTACAAAGAGATAAACACAATCAGAGATAAGATAACCTGACGTCTATAAAGCTAAACCAACAAGAGTATAGATACTCAAGTATCAGCCATTCTAAAGGAAGTTCGAGTCCAAATTTTTTTTGAAAACTTTATTTTTTAAGTGATACATATCAGTGAAAAAGGACTCTAAAGACTTGTATTTGAGTCATAGTCCACCAAAAGAAACATATATGTAATTAGTTAGAAAGAAACAAATCGCATCGTTTTTTTTTTTTTTTTTTTTTTGCAAAACCAATTCAGGCATCTATATATGCAATGATGATAAGTTGTAAAAGCTCAAAACATATTAACAAGTTAGTTCAGTCTCATATTAACAACAAATCTTTCAATATCACCAAATCCTTATTCCTGTCAAAAGCTTAAGCATCTCCAAGATCTCCCCATCTCACATTGTACTTCGATGCAAGGTAATGTGCACCAACAGGACCTCTGCTTCCATATGGATAGAGCTCAGGAACGATTTTCTTCTCCTCGAGTTCCTTCAAAGCCGGTGTGAATAAATCCCATGCTGCATCTAGCTCATCACTTCTGATAAACAATCTCCTCTCTCCTTCGATTGCATCAAGAAGCAGCCTTTCATATGCATCTGGTATCTCTCTTGGATACCTAAAGAGAGTAAAAATAAGTAATCTTCGTAGAGAAACTAGAATCAGAAAGTATGCACTGTTATACCTGGCTCGGTATAGAAGGTTAAGGTCGCTGCGGTCTAGTCTCATTCCAAGTCCTGGAACTTTGTTGTTAATCCTCAGGTATATGCCTTCATCAGGTTGAACTCTGATCACTAGTTCATTAGTTGCATTGTCTAAATCAGTCGCAAAACTTTTCTTGTACAAGTTTCCTGGGACATGTCTGAACTGAACTCTGATCTCTGCTCCTCTGGTATGGAGAGCTTTTCCAGCTTTCATAAGGAAAGGAACACCATCCCATCTCACGTTGTTGATGAACATTGCCGCTGCAGCAAATGTAGGCGTGAGACTATGATTTGGAACTGTTGGATCGTCTGTATAACCTTGATAAGCCTTTCCTCCCTTGCTATGCCCTTTGTATTGACCAATAACCATATCTTCAAGCCGTAACGGTTTCATTGATCTCAAAACTTTCACCTAACAGGAACGCACAGTCATCAGTCATGAGCATAGTATGTTATTACCAACCAAAAGCTCTTCCTACTGAAAAAAAAAATCTTACCTTCTCGCTTCTAATGTCCTCAGCATCTAAGCTCACAGGCGTCTCCATTGCGAAAAGTGCAAGTATTTGCAAGAGATGGTTTTGCATGATGTCTCGTATGATTCCGTACTGATCAAAGTAACTGCATTGATTTTAGATTAGATAAGCTGTCCCATGCTTGTTTTGCGATGGTTTTGTAAGTTGTCTACGAAAGCTTACCCGCCGCGTCCTTCTGTTCCAAAATCTTCAGAAAAAATCAGCTGAACATTGCGTATGTAATTTCTTGACCATAGAGGCTCGAAAACAAGATTCGAGAATCGAAGCACAGAAAGATTCTCAACAAGCTCCTTTCCTAAATAGTGGTCGATCCTAAATATGCCAACAAAACATTGCAATTAAGTTCCAGCATATAAATGAAAAAGATGGGATAGAGAAATGGCTAACCTGAAGATTTGCTCCTCTGTGAGATACTGTTTCAGACATCTAGTTAACTCTCCAGAAGATTCAGAGTCACGACCGAATGGCTTTTCGACAATGACCCTTGTCCAGCCATTCGCTGAGGAGGCTTTAAGGCTTGCACACCTTACCACATCGACAAATATGTTTGGTGGTATAGACAAATAGTACAGCCTATTTGCTAGCTTCCCTGCCTAAAAAGAAGTAATCAAACAAGTTGAAATGAAGGAGAGAACAATTAGAATGTGTTTAGTGCCATGTCTTGAACATATATGACTTACCTCTTTCTCTTTGAGCTTAGTGTTTAGTTCTGCAAAATCCTCTTCAGAGTTATACTGACCCGAATGGTAAAAGCATCTTTTCAAGAACTGATCCATTTTATCACCACAATTTTCCCTGTTGATTCCAAACATTTTTCATATAACAAAAGCATAGAACTTTAACTGAAACATACAACTAAAATGTATAGTACCTTTGATCTATCCGGCAAGTTAAAGTTCCACTGATCATAACACGAAGCTCTTCATGAGTGAGTTTAGTCCGAGCATAACCAAACACAGAAAAGTCCTGAGGAAGACAACCTTCATAGAAGAGAGCAA
Organism: Cardamine occulta; assembly: GCA_028015245.1. NCBI lineage: Eukaryota > Viridiplantae > Streptophyta > Magnoliopsida > Brassicales > Brassicaceae > Cardamine > Cardamine occulta. The sequence continues at coordinate 19,931,484 of CM051386.1, forward strand.
ACAATGCAGGAAATATCTTCTTCTTTGCTAAGTCCCCAGACGCTCCAACAACTGTAATACTAAGAGTGGACTCTCCTTTTGTAACATGTTCCTCATTAAGATGATCTTCAGCTGAAACATTTAGTAAAAACACATCTTTCCAATGAATCAAAGGTATAAAACAAGAGAAACTTATCAACCAAATTCCCAAACCAAACCCTTTATAACTGCCATCTAACGAACTCAAAATCGCTCTAATGTAGACTTATAGCTTATGGGTGATAAAAAAGAATCAGTGAAGAGAGCAAGACAGAAACTTTAAAATGAAAAAGGTATCTTTGAGTAAAAGCAACAATCTTGAACAAGAGTGTTTCAAGAACTATGATCTTCAATCAAAGAAAATTGATATGAAAAATGGTATCTTTAAGTAAAATTCATAAGAAAGCAACAATCTTGAACAACTGTTTCAACAATCTTGATCGATTACCAAATCTCTCAAACATATTCTCATTATCATGATCGGAACCTGCGAAAACACACTTTGTAGTTCGTAACAAATGATTGAAATTGAAGAAGATACTCACAGTTTTGTAAAGTAGCGAAATTTGTAGCGCAGCCATTTGAGGAATCGAGCTGAGAATGTTTCTCAGCAAAGAATCTTAACCGAACTTGAGAAAACAAGGATTTTCTCGGGAATGTGAGAGATCGAGTGAAGAGTGGAAGAGTCTCTCTTAACGGAGACGTAGCAGCAGTGAGAGCAGAGGATGAAGAAGAAGAAGGAATGATCATTGAATGAGTCGCCATGCAAATTTTCTTGGAGCGTCAGATTATTCAAATGAAAATGCCAAATTGTTTTTGCTTTGTGAGGCCATTTGTATCTCTCGCATTATCCACAACAGTAGTTTCTTTATTTATATCGTTTTCCAGAAAATTATGTTTCTCGCATTATCCACATTTATTTATTTATTGTAAAAACAATTTTAATTTCTTTTGGCAACTTATAAAGAATTTTATTATATAAAGTTGAGTTGCACTCACGAGAGATCGACACGTATCAAAATTATAATTCATAAGATCATGACACATGTCGGTTGATCGATAAGATTATAACACATGTCATAAAAATTATGTTATTTTTGTTTTCCTTAATAAAAAAAAAAGTAAAGAAAAATATTAAATAATAATATAGATAATTTTTAGTTTCTATTTTTCTAATATATGTTAAATCTTTTTATTTCAATAAAATTTAAACATTTTTCCAAATTTAGGTTTTTTTATTATTATACTATTTAATTTCTAATATATTTATAAATTTTCAAGGAATTGTGAAGGATTTTGGCGAGTGAACGTGCGAGAAAAAAAGATATTAAGTTTAGAACTGATTGAAGATCTAAACCAGAAGATTTCATAGGGAAACCGAAGATCTTACCAGAAGAACTTCTCGCCTAGATATGAGCGAGAACATAACCGCCGGTTACTGGATTCGCATTTTCATATAATCACACTAGGCCTGTGCATTCGGTTTGGTTCAATTTTTTGAGTTTTCGGGGTTTAGAGGTCTATGACCCATTCAGATATTTATAATTTTTTGTTTGGTTATGTTGTTCCAAGTTTGAGTAAGGTTCCAGTACACGAAATATCAGACAAAATAAATGAAAAAATGGTGAAATTTTCGCAAATATAACTATGAACTTTCAGATATTTTTTATTAATTTTGGGTATTTTAGTTATTTAAGTATAAAAATAATTGATATTTTTAGGTTTATAATTGTAGGGTAATTAGGTTAAATAAATTTTAAATACAATTAATATTTTTGGGTATATAATTGTATTTCAAATATTTCGGATATCCATTTAGTTTTTGGTTTCGTTCGGATTTGGTCCTTCGGATATATGAGTTTAGGACATTATATGCAACATTTCTTGATAGTTTTGGAACAAGATTGAAAGAAGACAAATAGATTTAACTATTCCTCGCGCTCTCTTATCCTCGTGTTTAAAACCAAATTTGAATATCATCGCCGTACTTAGTTGGGCCATGTTCTTTAATTGTGCTAAGCCTATTTCGAACCACTCTATCTGTAACATCCCGGTTTCTGAGAAGAGGTTAAGAGATTTGATTTGGCTACCTATATCACCAAAGTGCACTTATCTTTTCCGTCACTTGTCCTGAGACAACTCCAGAGTTAAGCGTGCTTGGACTGGAGTAGCACTAGGATGGGTGACTTACCAGGAAGTGATTGTCGGTACCGTGTGAGTGAGGCCAAAACACGGAGAAAGATCATGTGGTGATTTGTAGGGATAGTAACAAGTCTGTACAGCCTCGGGAGATAACAAACCGGCCGTCAGACGAGGGTGAGTGCAGTACCTAGAGGGGACGTCGAGTGCTCACGGGCCCTGGAGAGGGCGTGGGGCCCCTAGAGGTCGTGGAGGTGCTCATGCACGGCGGCTTGGGCGTTACAGGTGGTATCGAGCTCTAGGTTATGTCAAACCGGTTCTCGACCCGGAGAGCAGTCCCGAGGGCGAGGTGCGCAACGAGGACGCCATGGTCTGTTAGTGGGGGTGAGTTGTAACATCCCGGTTTTTTCGAGAAGAGGTTAAGAGATTTGATTTGGCTACCTATATCACCAAAGTGCACTTATCTTTTCCGGCTACTTTCCGAGAGAACTTCAGTTAAGCTGGGCTTTGACCGTAGTAGCACTAGGATGGGTGACTCTACCGGAAGTGATTGCTTGTATCGTGCGAGTGGAGACAAAACACGGGGAAAGATCATGTGGTGATTTGTAGGGATAGTAACAAGTCTGTACAGCCTCGGGAGATAACAAACTGGCCGTCAGACGAGGGTGAGTGCAGTACTTAGAGGGGACGTCGAGTGCTCACGGGCCCTGGAGAGGGCGTGGGCTCCTAGAGGTCGTGGAGGTGCTCACAGACGGTGGCGGTCGGAGCGTTATACTATCAATGGATGTAATGACCTGCTTGCCCTAGTTTGAAAGCTCACCGTGACGACGACGATTACGCTCTCTCCAGATTGAGTGAATTGAAGGTTGAAAGGCATATCGTAATATAACCTGAGTCGAAGATTTGAAAACTAAGCCAAATATAAGCCTAGGATATAATGAAAACTAGTTGTGTAGCGTTGGTGAATGATATGCTTCAAATTAACTGTTGGAGGTAGATTTCACCCCGATTTAGGCCCGACCCTTAATGGGCTTAAATATGAATCATTAGGCCTATTAGGCATAAGCAGCCCGTAAAGGGTCAGGAGAATATTAGAAAGTTGGCTTCGAGCTGGGGTAAGTCTTCAGGAACTGCTAGGAGATAGTTGCGAAGATCAGGGAAAGGATTTCTGAGATAGAGGTAACGACTTTGGAAATAGCGGAAACACAAGAAGGGGAGTTCGCTATAAAAGGAGCAAGAGGAAGAGAGGAAAAGTGGGAGATGAAACGAAAGCATTAATACCAGAACTACACTCTCGAGCTTGTTATCATTTATCGGGCTCCTTTCTCTGTAATTCTTGTCTTAGTTCGGAAATATCAATACAATAATCTTTATTTCATATCTCTTTTTTCTTAGTTAAAATTCCGGCTTTAAGAAATTCTTACTGTTCTTTTCCTTACTAAAAAACCTTAGTGCTAAAACACTACGAGTGAGATTCAGCTCTCACATTTAGCGCCGCTGGTTGTGGGAGGCAAGGACGCTGACTCCCCTGCCTGCTCGATTCGGGGCCGGTAGTTTGCGTTGGCATTACGGTGACTCCTGTGAAATCGAGTCACGTTATTGGGAGGGGGTTCACCCGAGGTAAGGTATTTTTGGTCTCGTTAGGGGTTTCTTCCGTGAAAGGGCGGTTTCGGGAGATTTCATTGATACGATTATTGAAATCTCTTGCTTGTTGTTCGATTCGAGTTGTTAGTATTTGATTTTGCAACTCTTGATTTGTGGCCCGATCTACTAGGCTAACCAACATCTGATGGATAGATGTTAGCTGGTTATTGCTTTGATCGGAGTTGGTAGGGTTGGGAGATCTAGATCTCGGGTTATCATTTTGGACTTTGTGCCATTGGTGCAGGCACTCACCAATAGGAGGGGGTAGGCGTATGATCGGTCTTTTGATGTGTGATAGGTCGATAGGTAAGGTGGAGTTACCTGCTTTGGTAGACGTTGATCCGTCTGAGAGAACTACTCAAATGGAATTTTGAAGTTCGATAGTCGATGGGATCGTTTGTTCGTTCTCTTTGTTAATCGGAGATCGAGATCCCGACCTGATAACGTCATTGTTTTGCGAAAGTAAAAGAGGTCTTACTCTATCAGTTCCCCACATCGACGATCAACAACCAGCTACTCAAAAACAAAAACCCCTTATGGATTCCGCACGACCAGCTCGACCCAACGACAGTCGAACTGCAACAGCTCCATAAAGATATGACAAAAATATCTTCGGCAGTTCATCTCGCCATTAGCTCGGCCCCTGAATTAGATAGGGTCATATAAGAAACTCGCCGAACTCCGTTCACCCACCGAATTACCAGAGTACGAGTCAGAGACACTGGGAAATTAAGAATGCCTGAATATAAAGGCAATTCTGACCCAATAGCTCATATTAGAGCTTTTACCCTCGCAGTATCTAGAGCTTACCTCGAAGAAGACAAAAAGGAAGCCGGATACTGCAGTCTATTCGTAGAAAACCTCCATGGTCCTGCTTTAGAATGGTTTTTCAGATTAAAAGCACATTCTATCAACAGCTTCAATCAGTTAATGTCAGAATATCTAAAACAATACTTGATATTTATGGAAACAAAAGTATCTGAAACCAACCTTTGGAGTCTTGTCCAGAAACCTAACGAATCCCTCCGTTCCTACATAACAAAGTTCAAAGAAGTAAAAGCAAGGATCAGAGAAGTGAACGACGAAGTCCCCCTCGCAGCGCTGAAAAACAGACTGTGGTAGTCATCCAAATTATGGGAAGACTTGATAGTCTAGAAATCTGTAACATTAAACGACGCCTTACAGCGAGCTTCGAGCTGGGCGGTTGCAGAAGAAGAAATGGTCGTATTAACCAAACGATATAACGAAGCGAAGAACCTCCCTCAAGGATCGAAACGACCCAGAAAAAGGGAAGTACAAGGGCAGTCTGCCTTCGCTATAAACAGCCTCCCCCCCAAAAAAGACAACTTTGACCCAACTAAGTATTGCACGCTTCACAAAGTCTGAGGACATTCTACGAAAAATGTCGCAAGGTAGGACTCCTACTCGCCGCTAAACACGCAGCCGGCAAACTCTAAGATATAGACCTCAAAGAGGAGAACCAAAAAATGATTCAGAATAGCAATCAACGAAGCAACAAACCTCTTAAGAGAGAGCAAAATCCAGAGGAAAAAACCTCGAATCGCAACAGTCTTCAAAGAATTGTCGCTCTGTCGAGATTCACCCGGCTCGGTCATTTCACCAATCGCTGTTCAAAGAAAACCAAAATGCTTCTTGAAACGCAACCTCCGGTCGTCCCAAAAAGAATAGACTTCATCCTCAGAGGGTCAAGACTATGCCGAGAATCAGTTAACTCAATCAAAGCCTACCAATGCCGAACAGAAGCGGGCTCAAAAGGCTCTGCCCCATAATGTTGCAGACAACGCTATCACATTCTGGGAAAGTGAAACACAACCGCTAGACAAACCACACGACGACACACTCGTAATAAATCTAGACGTGGCCAGTTTTGACCTAGCCCGTGTCATGATAGAAACCGGAAGCTCCGTCGATTTAATATTCTACAGCACTCTTAAAAAAAGGGCATAAAAGACTCTGCGATTGAAGGACCTAAAACACCATTAACCGGTTTCGCCGATGAAACAATGCTGTCTCAAGGCACCATAAAACTCCTAGTCCTGGCGGGAGACATGTACAAAATGATCAAATTCGTGGTCGTAAATCGAGCAGCTCCATTTAACGTAATACTCGACAGACCCCTACTCCTAAAGGAGTTTAAACAATACGAGGAAGCCAAAAAGCCTTCAGGATTTGTTACTTAGGCGGCTTCAAATAGACAAAAGAAACTTCAGCATAGCAATTACAGAAAAAAGTCAAGCTGGAAGAACAAAATATAACCTGAGGTAACGACCCTAATATGCTCGAATAAAAAAAACGATCTTGTTACCCAAGTATGTTTAGATTCCGAATTCCTAGATCGATGCGTTCACATCGGAACAGACCTTGCAAAAACTATCAAAGACGAGTTGATAACTTTTCTTGTGCAAAATATCAAAACGTTCGCATGGTCTACGGATGACATGCGAGGAATAAGCCTCGAAGTAACGTCACATGAGCTTCATGTCGATTCCACCGTGAAACCAATAAAACAAAAAGTTGTAAGCTCGGTCATGAGTGAGCTAAAGCCATCAACGACGAAGTATATCAACTCTTTAAAATTGAGTAGATAAGAGAAGTCCGGTATCCGGAATGGTTAGGTAACCTAGTTATCGTAAAAAAGAAAAACAGAATATGGCGCGTATGCATCGATTTTATCGATCTAAATAAGGCATGTCCCAAAGATAGCTTCCCGCTACCACACATAGATCCCTTGGTCGAAGCAACGACATGACACTAGATCCTATCAAATACGGATGAACCCCAAAGACCAAGAGAAAATAGTATTCATCACAGACAAAGGAATTTACTGCTACAAAGGCATGCATTTCGGCCTAAAAAATGCAGGAGCTATATATCAACGTTTGTGAACAAAATGTTCGCTAAACAGATTAGAAAAACCATGGAAAAGAGTGTTTCAATATCCTCAACAAATATGAAATGAAGCTCTACCCCACAAAATGTACGTTTGGCGTGGCTTCTAGAGAGTTTCTGGGTTACCTTGTAACAAAACACGGAATCAAAGCTAACGCAAAATAGATCACCATGTTTATAGAAATGCCAGCCCCAAAACTACGAGGGAAGTTCAAGGGCTGACGGGATGAATAACAGCCTTAAACCGGTTAATATCCCGATCTACGGATAAATGCCTCCCATTTTATAAGTTGTTGAAAGGAAACAAGAAATTCCTCTGGAACGATGAATGTAAGCAGGCTCTCCAAAAGCTGAAAACCTATTTAACCGAGTCTCCCATATTATCAAAACCCGAAGAAGGGGAAACATTGTACCTACATGTCTTAGTATCCGCAGCAGCCATCAGTGGTGTACTAGTCTGCAAAGAGAAAAAGGAACAGAAACCTATTTTCTATGTAAGCAAAACACTGCTCTCACCTGAAACTCTATACCCGACAATGGAAAAATTAGCATTAGTAGTGGTTATGTTAGCCTAAAAGCTGAGACCATATTTCTTACGTAGCCCTAGCCAATCAAGGCGACTCGCTAAATGGGCTATCGAACTAAGCAAATACGATATCGAATACGGACCTCGCACGTCATTAAAAGCAGAGGTGTTAGCCGATTTCATCATCTAGCTAACACCCAAACCTCGGACCGAAAACATTTTCGGGGTCTGGAAACTGTACGTCGATGGATTAGCATCCAAACACTGATCTGGAATCAGAATTATTTTCAAATCGCCAACCGGTGAGGTCCTCAAACAATCGTTTAGCTTAGGATTCTACGCCTCAAACAACAAATCAGAATACGAAGCTCTTATCGCCGGCCTAAACCTAGCCAGCGCATTGCGCGTCGAATAGTTAATAGCACACATCGGATGGAGTGATACCTTAACGTCGTAAAAGAACTAGTAATAACGTCTAAATTTTTTGAACTACTACGAACTCCACGAGGAGAGAACTTCTCGGCGGATTCACTAGCAGCCCTCGCCTCGACATCAGACGCACTACTGAAGAGAATTATCCCAGTTGAGAGAATAGAAAAAGCTAGCATAGACAAAAGTGGAAAAAATCCATTAGTAAAGGAAGCTGCAGCAACAACTGCGAGCACACCAAATCTCGAAATCCCATCAACACATGATATCGAAACACTGGAAGAAAGACAGAATGATACAAGCACCACTCTGCAAGCAAACGATGAAGCGGAAGAGCCCAAAATCTAAAATCCAGACTGGCGAATCCCAATAAAAGAATATATCCAGCACGGAACGACCCCATCAGATAAGTGGCAAGCTCATAAGCTAAAAGCCTTGAGCACGAGATATTACATCATCAACGATAAACTGTATAAAAGAAGCATCTTCGGCCCGTACTTATTATATTTGCACGAAAACGATGCAACCACCAAATTCCACAAAGGATCCTGTGGAAATCACTCAGGAGGACGGTCTTTAGCCTTATGAATCAAATTGCAACGGTACTTTTGGCTGACTATGGTGGTAGATTGCAAGCTTTACTCATCCCGCTGTGACAAATTTGCAAGGCACGCACCAATGATCTACCAGCAAATTGAAGAACTATCCTCGATTTCATCCCCGTATCCCTTAATGAGATTGTCGGTGGATGTAGTAGGACCACTGAAGAAATTGGGTGTAAAAAAAGCCTGCTTTCTCCTCGTACTAACCGACTACTTTACCAAATGGATCGAAGCAGAAGCTCTACAGATCGTTACCGAAAACCAAGTCAAAAACTTTCTTTTGAAAAATATCATATGCCGGCATGGAGTACCGTACAAAATCGTCACTGATAACGGAACACAACTTACCTCACAATTAATCAAAGAATTCTGCAAAAAATAGAAAATACGATTAACCAAGTCGACACCTCGATACCCCCAGGGTAACGGGCAAGCCGAAGCCGCAAATAAGTTCATATTTGACAATATCAAAAAACGATTAGACGAAAACAAAACTCTTTGCAGTGACGAAGTACCAGGAGTACTATGGGCATGTCGCACCACCCTGCGTAAAGGAACACAAGAAACCCTGTTCCCACTTGCGTAGTCCCCCTTGCTAAATAACCAAATGTTGGAAGACAACATCAACGTAATTAACGAAAGGAAGGACCAAGCGTTAATCCGCATACAAAATTACCAGCAAGCTATCGCAAGATTTTATAATTCTAAAGTAAGAGTACGAAAATTTGCGGTAGGAGACTTCGTTTTGAGAAAAACATTCAATAAAAAGAAAGACCTGAACACCGGAAAATTAGGTGCCCGGTGGGAGGGTCCTTACCGCGTTACAAAAGTAGTACGTGATGGCCTATATAAGCTCAAAAACCAAATGGAGTACTACTAATGAGCACTTAATAGGGTATGTAGGCAGCTTCCCCAAGGAGCACAGCACCCACCTCTAAAGAAATAGTCACCCACCGAAGATGAACTTCCGTTAACTAAGATCGAGGAGTCTAATAGAAAGCGTAAAGACTCCCTAGTACACCCTCTTGTATCATTTACGAATACTATCATGTAATTAAAATATGTTCTTTTAGAAAAAAATTACTGTTAGTTCTAACCATCGCTCGCAATTATGACCTCTAAACGGTCTAACTCCGAATATTAGTTTGGAAGTTCTCAACATCCCCTTACGACAACCAGTTGAAGCTGGTGCAACTTTTGATCTCTAGACGATCCAAACATCTATGATCTCTAAACGATCTAAATAACTACGATCTCTAAATGGTCCACTCCCGAAGATTAGTTTGGAAGTTCTCAAAATTCCCTTACGACGACAAGTCGAAGATGGTACAACTTACGGTCTCTAAACAATCCAAATATTTATGATCCCTAAACGATCTATAAGTCCAAGACCTCTAAATGGTCCATTTGGAAATACCAGCGGAGAAGTCTTTAATACCTTTTTGCAATAACAAAATAGGGCAACCTACAATCTCTAAACGAGATATGTAGTCACGACCTCCAAATAATCCGCTTTCGAGTATTAGCTCGGAGATCATTAGAACCCATTTTGGATAGCAGGTCGAAAGCAATGCAGCTTACGAAGATTTAAAATACTCTTAAGGCTTACAACCCACAAATGGTGCAAAGTCCCTTCTGTTTATCCCAAAAAGACGAGTTTGGAAACAGGCTCGCGCTTTAAAAGTCAGGTCCTGAAAAAACGTTAAAACCACTATGCTTTCATTCTAGTCAATACCGAATCAGAAGCAATCTAAAACCTGTTTTAGCAAATGTCTCCTTCAGCATATTATTAATAAATGATGAAAGCCCTCCCGGTCACTAAACAAAAGTATAAAACGGATTAAAACCCTCCAGGGTACCAG
>CM051386.1:19941713-19991713 GCA_028015245.1 Cardamine occulta
TTTAAGTGAAAATAAAAGTAGGATAAAACAAATCTAAAGGAGATAAAGAGAATCGAGCATAACTTTTAGCCACGAGCATCATCCTCTCCGATCGCATCAGAGTTGGAGGCGTATTGATTGGTCACTCGAGCCGCTCCGGTATCGGGATTTTTCATCATCACAGAATCCTGTGAAATTTGAGGATGAGCCAAATTACGAATGGAGAAGTCCGAGACTTGAGCCGCAATGAATTCTGCTGCATACGTCTCCTTAAGCTTCTTTAAATTTGCAGTCTCTGCATCAAGGTCAGTGATCTCCTTTTGGATCATCAAATCCAGAATTTTGAGGTTCGTTTCAACTTCTTGTAGTTGGATCTCCTTATCAGCTTCACTCTTTTTCATCTCGAACTTTCCTTTGAGTTGGGTTAACAAAGCTAGATACCCATCAGTGATCTCCCTTTTTCTGGCCCTAACTGCCTTGTGCATCTCCTCATCCCAAGCGGTCTGAAGTGAAAGCTTCTCTTCACTAAGCTTAGCAACCTGAACATTCAAAGCATGCTACTCATCTTGAAGGGCAAAAAGCTGATCTGTCGTCTTACGAAATTTCTCCCTGCTATCATCGCGAGCTATTTCGGCCTGCATCAACTTCCCCTGAACGAGCTTGAGCTGTCCAAGTCTCTCAAAATCATTTACCTCCTAAGCTTGCATGATCCTGACCTGATTGGTTAGATCTTTCATCACTCTTTTTAGCTCGTCAAGCTCCTCAGCATGGGGAAATTGTGCAAGCTTCCTCTCGTATGAGCCGACCAAACGGTTAACACCTCCCATCAACTGAAAAAGAAAACATCAAGAAATAAGAAAATATAAAAGTCAAAAGAGATCGGGGAAAAAGCTTACCAAGCCATATGCCTCAGTCATGTACGTTTACTCGTCACGGCAAACCATATTTTGGACTGACGAGATTGAGCAGCCACCTGACTTAAAGTGCCTCACAAGTGTAGCCTTGCTTTCGGGATCGTTGGCCACAGGTCCATCATAATTGTACTCACACTTCCAACGGTAAGCCCTACATGAAGTCGCACCGTTGGACGAGGAGTTAACTCAAGAAGGGTTACTCTGTAGCTCATTTTTTTTAGATAGAATAACAACAGGGTTCTGCTGGGCTGGGTTGAGCTTCGGCACATTTTCATGAGGAGGACTCTGTACAGTACGAGGCCTCTTAGCTTGGCATGGGTGTGGATCAGAAGTCTCACCTGACCCATTAGAACTCACGGTAATCGCTACTGGCAATACGCCAATAGCCCCCACGATAGGTTGGGTCCTGAAGACGGGTTAGAGCCTGGCAAGAGTCACAATGATGGTCTCCCTAACCACCAGAGTAACCAGAGTGGTGGAAATAGTCGGGCTGACTAGGCTCTGAACATCAGATAGGGCAGCAGAAACTCGCCGGAACAAACTCGGCGTGGAACATCAGATGGGGCATTGACATTTTGGTGGAAAGTCTGTCTTCTCGAAATAGTGGCAGAGGTGCTGGCTGACAAACAAAGGCTCAGAGCTAAAACCCGAGCTGCAGTTACAATTAAAATAGAGGTTGAAATTTAAGACATTCTAAGAACGGGCGAGTAATTATGAAGAGAAAAGTTACTCACGAGAGGGTTCAATGACGCGAAGAGGAGGAGCCCTCTCTACGTAAATCGAGCCTAGAGATTTGAATATGCGAGATCTATCGAAGATCGCCCAATTAGTTCAACCGTTATGAAGGTTGTTGGTGAGGGTTCGGAATGCGTCATCCGCTCGAACTCTTCCTGGAATATCTTAAAAAACAAAAATGGATAAGTTCAAAAAAATAAATAATAGACAAAATTCTAAACCAGCAACTGCAGCCTATCTGATCGGAAGTAGTCTGTAATCCCCTACACTGAGCAGGCTAATCTCAAAGAAAACACATTTCTTACGCTAGTCATCCCTATTCGGGAGCCCGCCTATAATCCCTAAGCCCGATTTGGGTGACAAGTAAAAGGTCCCTGGAAATGTCTCAAACGGTAAGGGACACAACTTCATCCACCGCCAAGGTAGCAAGACCCAACACCAGACAAACAAAATTCAGCATCATTTGAGAGAAAGCTAAGTTCAGTCGACTTAACAAGTCGAGCAAAACGAGAACTAAAGCATTAAACTATTAAAGGAGCAAGAGGAAGAGAGGAAAAAGGGCAGATGAAACTAAAGCATTAACACCAGAACTACACAATCATTTATCGGGCTCCTTTCTTTGTAATTCTTGTCTGAGTTCAAAAATATCAATACAATCATCTTCATTTCCTATCTCTCTTTTCTTAGTTAAAATTCTGTCTTTATGAGATTCTTACAGTTCATTTCCTTACTAAAAAACCTTAGTGCTAAAACACTAGGAGTGAGATTCAACTCTCACATTTGGCGCTGCGTGTGGGGAACTAATAGTGTAAGGCCTCTTTTTCTTTCGCCATAAACCGAGAAAAGAATTAACAATCACCGATATGGAATCACAAAACAACAACGTTATCAGGTCTGGATCTCGATCTCCGAGTAAAGAAGAGAACGAACAAACGATCCCATCAACTACCAAACTTCAAAACTCCACTAAAGTAGTTCTCCTAGATGGATCAACGTTTACCGAAACAGGTAACTCTATCTTACCCATCGACCCATCATGCGTCAAAAGACCGATCATACGCCCACCCCCTCATAGTGGTGAGCGCCCGCACCAATGGCACATAGTCCAAAACGATAACCCGAGATCTAGATCTTCTAACCATACCAACTCTGATCAAAGCAATAACTAGCTAACAGCCGTTCTTCAGATGTTGGTTACCTAGTAGGTCGGGCCACGAAGCAAGAGTTGCAAAATCAAATACTAACAACACGAATCGAACAACAAGCAAGAGATTTCAATAATCGTATCATTGAAATCTCCTGAAACCGCCCTCTCACAGAAAAAACCCCTAACGGGACCAAAAATACCTTTCCTCGATGAGCCCCCTTCCAATAACGTGACTTGATTTCACAGAAGTCACTGTAACGCCAACACAGACTACCGGCCCAGAATCGAGCAGGCAGGGGAGTCAGCATCCTCAGCTCCCACCACCACCACCGATTGAACCGGGCACTACCCCAGTTCAAACACACTGGCTCGGATCATCGGCTTTCGCTTCACACTCACATCCACCATAGAGGCAAACGATCAACAATGAGCTACTCAAAAATGAAAACCCCTTAGGGATTTCGCACAACCATCTCGACCCAACGATCGTCAAACTGCAACAGCTCTGTAAAGATAAGGCAAAAATGTCTTTGGCAGTTCATCTCACCACTAGCTCGGCACCTGAATTAGACATGGTCATAGAAGAAACTCGCCGAACTCCGTTCTTCCACTACCAGCGTATGACTCAATGACACCGGGAAATTAATAATGACCGAATATAAAGGGAATTCTGACCTAATAGCTCATATTAGAGTTTTTACCCTTGCAGTATCTAGAGCTTACCTCGAAGAAGATGAAAAGGAAGTCGGATACTTCAGGCTATTAGCAAAAAACCTCCATGGTCCTGCTTGAGAATAGTTTGCCGGACTAAAATCAAATTCCATCAACAGCTTCAATCAGTTAATGTCAGAATTTCTAAAATAATACTCGATATTTTTGGAAACAAAAGTTTAAAGAAGTAAAACCAAGGATCAGAGAAGTGAACGACGAAGTCGCCCTTGTGGCACTAAAAAATGGAAGAAGAAATGGCTGTATTAACCAAACGATATAACGAAGCGACGAACCTCCCGCTAGGATCAAAACGACCCGGAAAATGGGAAGTACAAGGGCAGTCTACCTTCGCTGGAAACAGCCCCCCCCAAAAGAAAACTTTGATCCAACTAAGTATTACACGCTTCACAAAATCCAAAGACATTGTACAGAATAATGTCGCATTGTAGGAATCCTACTCGCTGCTATAAACATGTAGATGGCAAACTCCAAGATATATAACTTGAAGAGGAGAACCAAAACATTATTCGGAATAGCAACCAACAAAGCAACAAACTTCCTAAGAGAGAGCAAACTCTAGAGGAAGAACTGGATTCCCCCGCCAGCAAAAAACCTCAAATCGCAATGGTCTTCAAAGAATTGTCGCTCTGTCGAGATTCACCCAGCTCGATCATTTTGCCAATCGCTGTTCAAAGAAAACCAGAATTCTTCTTAAAATGTAACCTCTGACTGTGCAGAGAAACCTGCCACCCAAGCGTCCCGAAAAGAATATAATTCATCCTCGGAGGGTCAAGGCTATGCCGAGACTCAGTTAACTCGATCAAAGTCTACCAACTCCGTACAGAAGCGGGCTCAAAAGGGACCCCCTCTGCCCCAGAATGCTGCAGAAAATGCTATCACATTCTAGAAAAGCGAAGCAAAACACAATAGCTAGATAAACCACACGACGATGCACTCGTAATGGCTGGTTTTGACCCATCCCGTGTCATGATAGACACCGGAAGGTCCGCCGATTTAATATTCTATAGCCCTTTTTAAAAAATGAGCATAAAAGACTCCGCGATTGAAGGACCTAAAACACCATTAACCGGTTTCGCTGGCGAAACAATAGTCTCTAGGCACCATAAAACTCCCAGTCCAATTGGGAGACGTGTGTAAAATGATCGAATTCATGGTCGTAAATCGAGCAGCCCCGTTTAACGCAATACTCGGCAGACCTTGGCTGGATGCCATTAAAGCAGTCGCTTCTACGTACCACCAAAGCGTTAAATTCCCTACTCCTAAAGGACTCAAAACAATACGTGGAAGCCAAAAAGCCTCCAGAATTTGTTACTTAGGCGGCTTGAAACAGACAAAAGAAACATCAACATAAAAATTACAGAACAAAATCAAGCTGGAAGAACGAAATATAACCCGAGGTAACGACCCTAGTATCGAGTATTAACATTGGAACAGACCTTGCAAAAACTATCAAAGACGAGTTGATAACTTTTCTCACGCAAAATATCAAAATGTTCGCATGGTCTACTGATGCCATGAGAGGAATTAGCCTAGAAGTAACGTCACACGAGCTACATGTTGACCCCACCGTGAAACCAATAAAACAAAAAGACGTAAGCTCGGTCATGAGTGAGCTAAAGCCATCAACGATGAAGGAGATCGACTCCTTAAAATTGGGTCGATCAGAGAAGTCTGGTATCTAGACTGGTTAGCTAACCCAGTTATCGTAAAAAAGAAAAATGGAAAATGGCATATATGCATCGATTTTACCGATCTAAATAGGGTATGACCCTAAGACAGCTTCCCACTACCACACATAGATAGCTTGGTCGAAGCAACCGCAGGACACCAGCTCCTATCGTTCATGGATACCTTTTCAGGGTACAATCAAAAACAGATGAACCCCGAAGACCAAGAGAAAACAACATTCATCACAGACAAAGGAATTTACTGCTACGAAGTCATGGCTTTTGGCCTGAAAAATGCAGGAGCTACATATCAACATCTGGTGAACAAAATGTTCGCTAAACAGATCGAAAAAACCATGGAAGTCTATATAGACGATATGCTAGTAAAATCCATAAACGAACATCACCACGTAGCCCAGCTGAAAGAGTGTTTCGATATCCTCAACAAATACGAGATGAAGCTCAACCCCACGAAATGTACGTTTGGCGTGGCTTCTGCACAGTTTCTTGGTTACCTCATAACCAAACGCGAAATCAAAGCTAACCCAAAACAGATCACCACATTAATCTCAAGTTTGATAAGTTCACAAAACTACTAAACCAAATCTCTTTGTAAATAGTAGTTTTGCTCATCTAAGACTATATCGGGATATCAATAACACTCTCATGTCTATAAATTATCTTAATATCTAAATTCTAGGTGATCAATCTAGAACTAGTATTGATATCAAATCCAGATGAAGAATTAATATGATTATCCTAATAAAGCTATGCCTAATTCAACAATTCATCCTTAACCTTTGGAAATCCCTAAACCTAATAAGGGAATTACTCAGACATAATTAATAAAAATCAAATCATGATCTGAATAAATTACATTAAGAAATCAAAATAAAGAATAAAGGGAGTTCAAAATATTCTCTCTACAAAGTGAGTTCAGATCTGTCTCCCCTCTCATGCTCTTCGAAATCTATTTTTAGAATAAAAACTACGTCCCCTCCAATTAAGAAAAACCCTAGATATATTCTAAAATACGAAAAGAACTTGCATTGTAAATATGTGGAACTTCTGGGGTACCTTTGTAATTCTTCAAACTTTGACATAACTCATGGTGACTTATATTTGTGATCGGTGTCGACCGACACTAATGGGTGGTGTCGAGCGACACCAACTCCGTAGATTGTCTCCGAGTTGATCTTCTCAGCTACAAAGCTCCATATGCTCCAAAATACTTCAAGAAATCCCAGCTTATTCTTGTACTTATAGAGACTCAATATACATAGAAAAGACTCTAAAAACAACATTTATATCATGGTTAAAAACCATAAAAACCATGACATCAATTTCTCCCTATCAAATTTTGGGTTTCAACCATTAATATCAAATTTGGGTTCTCAAAATTCCTTCAATATCATTAATCCTAACATAAACCCTAGGCATAATATTCCTCTAGCAACCTAAATAAGTGTGATTTGTCTAATAAATCAACCCAAAAGAGAAGAAATTAGAAATTTTAACCTTTAGATCCGAAATTGATAATTGAAGATTTGAAAAACATACCTTGGAATTGGATTGAATGGATGATATATATGTATCTAGAACAAAATTCTAATGAATTTAGGCTTTTGAATCACCCAAATCGGTGAAGAATCAAAGATTTAAGGATTTGGGGGACTTAGGTTTCGGTTTTCATCGAGAGAGATAATGGAGAAGAAGATGAAGAAAATGAGAGGACTTACCTCGCCGCCGTCGATGTCGAGCGACACCGATAGGTGGTGTCGACCGGTGTCGGTCGACACCACCAGATGATTTTTGTATTTTTCTGTTTTTCTCTCTACACGACACTTAAGCAAAAAAATCTTTAAACAAGAATGAAAATGAATAATAGAAATTGAAATGCAACTCTGAAAAATGTATATACAGACTTACCGGTGGGTTGCCTCCCACTAAACGCTTGTTTACCGTTATTAGCTTGATTGCATTAATGCCTAACTGTGGTGAGGATCCTTTCGAGAAACCGGATAAGGTGGAGATGATTTAAATTGTCGTCTGCCCGCTCCACCATAGAGTATTCCTATCTCAAAGACTTTAGCCAACATGTCATCCAGTATTGCTTGGCCTTTCTCTTTAAACTCTGGGGTAATGATGGCCCTGAATTTAGAAATTTTTTTCACTTTTCCTTTGTACCTCAGCTTATAATTAATGGTATCACCAACATGCCTCAGTGGTGTTAAGGTCAAATGAGAACTCAACGAGATTACTTCGCTCTTGGTTTGTCTTTCTCACCGATCTGAGGAAACTTCTTTTTCCTAAAGCGAGTTTCTCCATCCAAGACTTCATTAGCCTCATTCATATTGCTAAGTGTTATGCATGGCTTTGGCACAACTTTCTTAGCACCGTCCATAGCAAGACAAGGATCATGGTTGACGTCAGCATGCTCTGGGGTGGCATCGTAGAAGACATTTTTGTCGACGTGAGAAAATGCAATATATTTGTTTAGTAAATCCACAAATGCTCATGCGGTTGCAAGGAAAGGCCTTCCCAAAATCAATGGCAAAGACGATTCATTGCTCATCTCTATGATTTGAACACCACTAGGGAGCAGGCAGTTTGGACATGTAGATCTTCAATGTATGCTTGTGAAGTTTTCGTCAATGCTTCCACAAATGTGATGTCCAGCTTAGAAGTAAGGACATTGCGAATCCCCAAACCCATTGAAATATTTTTTGACATGATGTTTACACTAGATCCAAAATCACAAATACAATCACCAAAGTTCACTCCAAAGATAGAGCATATGACAATAAACCTCCCTGGGTCTTCTCGTTTGGCCAGTTTCCTCAAAGGTATATAATTGGTGATTTTTGTTGACTAGTGTCAAGCGACACCAAGGTGGTGTCGGTTAACACTGACAAGCTGTATCGACTCCTTTGTGTTGAGCTTGGTCGATATCTGTCCATCTTTGCTTACATTCTGGTTTGAATCCTCGTGAAGTTCTACTGGTGTCGAGCGACACTGATAGGTGGTGTCGGTCGACACTAGTGTCTCGGATTCAAGAGCATCATTCTTAACCGCTTCAAACTCATACAACTTATCCATAACGGGTTTGTCCTCCTGCATATGACTGAACTTCTTGTTGCTTCTCACCATGACAGCATTACAAGAATGTTTAGGATTTGTCTCAGATTTTCTAGGAAGAAATCCCTCTTGCTTTTTTGCAGACCCAGCAATCTGAGCAACTTGAGTATCCAACTTCTTGACATGGGTGCTCAAAGCTTCTATTTTCCCATTCAAGTCTGCGTACAAAGCATCAATCTTCCCGCTGAAATTGACAGTGATCTTCTGCTGACCCTCGAAGATCTGTTCCAACATTGCTTTTATCTCGTTCTCTGCAGTCTTGGGAGGCGGTGTCTGATAAGAAGAATTCCCATAGTTTCTGGTGAAGCTACTGTTTGGGTAAGTTTTCTGGTACATAGGCTTGGGTGTATATCCAGAAGAATTCCGGTTTCCTGTGTAGTTGTTCCTCTGTCCATTCCCACTAAAATTCCTATAGTCACCCTGATTATTATCAAACCTTTGGCCTTGATATCCAGCTCAATTGATGTAGTTCACGTCTTTTTCCACAAACTCTTCTTCTGGTTCGAAAGTCTCAACCTCTGTAGCAAAGTGAACTGATTTCATGTTCATTAGAAGGTTGTGCACCGAGTCCAACTTAGATTTCACCTCAGCAATCTGATTTCCATCCATGTTGGCTGCTTGTTTCTTCCTCTCGAAGTTTGCATTCTTTGTATTATTGCTAGAAGCCAAGTTTTCAATCATCACATAGGCATCTTCGGGAAACCTGGTATTAAAATTCCAATTGCTAGCAGCCCTTTTAAAGAAGATTCCCAACAGTTGAACCTCACTGAACCCATGATGTGGACAATCCCTCTAATATGCTCTGAATCTTATTCAAGCTGCCTTTAAAGCTTCAGTCTGTCCTTGAGTGAATGTCGATATCTTTATCCTCAAATCCTCAGACCGTGCATCATCATAGAAATTGTGCAAGAAAGCTGTCTCGGTTGCTTCTCAAGTTGTCAAAGATCCAGGCTTCAACTGCTTAAGCCAATAAGCTGCTTCTCCAGCAAGAGAGTATGGGAAAAGCTTGCAGAAAAGGTAGTCACTGGACACACCATTGGCTTTAATGCTCATAGCCAAATCCTCGAATCTGTTAATATGATCCATCGGATGTTCACTAGATAGACCATGAAAAGGGTGATGTCCCACAAGAGTGTAGTATGCGGCTTTCAGTTCAAAGTCATTCCTCTGAAATACAGGAGGTCGAATACTAGATAGACCTATTAGCATAAAACTGATCCGGCTTGTTCTAATCGGCAAGCATCCTTATTCGATGAACTGCATCAACTCCATTAATGCCCTGTGGACCATTATTACCGGCTTGGTGTCGACCGACAACCTCTTCTTGGTATCGGTCATCACCAACGATGACTTCAATTATCGTGTTTCCATCAGTATCAAGTTTCTGACCCTGCGCATTCCGTACATGATCCTCTAAATCGAGCAATGCTCTAGCTTCGACCTTTACTAGCACAAGTGGGTTATTCATCTTTGCTTTCCGCTCTGCTTTTCGGTTGGCTCGCTTTAACTTTCCAAGTTCTTGAGTAGAAATATTCACAATCGGAAGACTTCTTGAGAAGACCGCATTTTTATTTGTTTAAACAAGAAATATAACTAAACATTTATAAAATAATCCAGCAGACACATAAACGACCACGAATGTCAACAGTTCTATCGGTTCTAGCAATCCTATGAAAGCTACAAAAACCACAAAACTACCGGATCCTAATCATCTTCTCCTCACAGCCTCGATTTCATGATCACGCCTTACATTTGGTAAACCAAACGTTGAGTGAGATTGATCTTCCCAACAACATACTATCAAAAAACACCAAGCAATTTTTAATAACCAAGACAGCACGAAGAATTAATCAACACCAATTAAAACTTCCAACAACAAAATAACAATTCCAAACCAAGAAAAGCTAAACAACATCAGGAATAGTAAACACACTTCCACAGCATGAATAATACTCACTTTCACAGCATGAGTAGTAAACACGCTTTCACAACATGAATAGTACCCACTTTCACAATATAAATAGTAAACACGTTTCCACAGCATGAATAGTACCCACTTTCACAGCATAAATAGTAAACACATTTTCACAGCATGAATAGTAAACACATTTTCACAGCATGAATAGTAAACATGCGTTCACAGCATGAATAGTAAACACACTTTCACAACATGAATAGTAAACATACTTTCACAACATGAATAGTATTCCACAGCATGAATAGCATTCCACAACACACAAAATTTACAAACACCAAATCAAGTATAAGAACTACACAAAATTCACAATCAAGCTTATCAAAGTTTCACAAGCACAAATCCAAGGTTTTCTAAACATCACAAGCATAGAAAACCTTCCCTAAACTTTTCAAGAACCTCAAAAATCACCAAAGAGTTAAACAAAACTCCCCAAGCCCCCACATAAGCTTAAATGATAACCTTTGGTCCCAACTCACCTTAGATAGGATGGATCTAAGCTTAGATGGACTCCCCCAAGCTCAAGAAGACCTCCATTTCTCCCTTTAGCTTCCGCCCAAAGCTAGCCCAAAGAACCTCCTCTTTAAACTTCTCCCAAACTTCAAACTCTCTAGCTCCTTCAAGATCCAAGCTCCAAGAACTCTTTTCTCCCTTCTTCTCTCTTCTCTAAGCTCACTCTCAAGCTCCAAAGCTTTCTCTTTCAGCCACAAATGGCAAAAAGAGAAGAAAATAAGAAAAAGAAGCCAATTTGGCTTTTGCCACTTATTTGAGAAAAATCCCACAACTTTCAAATCGACTTATGGCACCCCAAGAACAAATCTAAATTAATTAATTCAACCCCAATAATTAATTTCTCAAGACTTGTCTAAGGTTCATAAATTCGAAAGAATTCCGAATTAATTAAATTAATTAATTAATTTCTGGGACGCGGGCGTTACACTTCTATTGCTCCTGGTACCATGCTTATGCATGCACCTGAAACACACAAGAAAAAGAAAAGAAAGAATGCGTAAGTAACAAAATAAAAGAAAAAGCTTAGACTAAATTCTAACTTAAATCTAATGGCAAATTCAAAGTGTTTCCGGCAACGGCGCCAAAATTTGATATGCTTCAAATTAATCCTAAAGCTACTCTCTCAAATTAAAAGATCGTCTGTAGTACTTAGGGATCGAAATCCAAAATGACTCAAGTTCACACAATAGATTTTCAGTTATTGAATTAAGCTAGAATATATAATTTGTAATTAAAATAACAATAGAATGCAAATCAAACGGATGTAAATTTAATTGAAGGAAAATCTAGACTTAGGGAATTTCATTAAGGTAAATCAGAATCGTGAATCTGGAAAATTCAGTTACGATGAGGTTAATGATCATGGCACACACCATCAACATGTACAACAACCACTGAGGAAATCAACTCGTCCAACAAGGAAACCTCAATATCTTGAAGATTATGCTCTCCTAGCAGCTGTAGAATGTGAGAGACTTCTACTATCGATAAATAATGAGCCGAGTTCTTATAAAGAAGTAAAGGGTTCATTAAAATGGGAGAAAGCATGTGAATAAGAGATTGAGTCTATAGACAAGAACAAGACTTGGGTTCTAGTTGAAAGACCGAGTGAGATAAAAGTGATCGGTCTCAAGTGGATATTCAAAATCAAGAAAAATGCAGATGGTACAATCAATAAGTACAAGGTGCAACTTATTGCTAAGGGTTATGTACAAGAATCTGGCATAGACTTTGATGAGGTTTTTGCGCCTGTAGCTCGTATTGAAACCATACGGTTATTGATTGGAATAGCAGCAGCAAACGGATGGGAGATCCACCATTTAGACGTTAAAACAGCGTTCTTGCATGGGGAATTAAGGGAAGACGTCTACGTTGATCAGCCATAAGGTTTCGAAGTAAAAGGTGAAGAACACAAGGTGTACAAACTTTCAAAAGCTTTGTATGGCATAAGACAAGCACCTCGAGCTTGGAACACAAAATTAGACCAGATTCTAAAAGAGCTAAGATTTAAAAAGTGCTCAAAAGAAAGCTCCATGTACCGCAAGGAAGAAGGTGGATCACTTCTCATTGTTGCCATTTACGTAGATGATTTATTTGTGACTGGGAATACTCTCAAAGTCATAAGTGAGTTCAAAGCTGAGATGTCTACGAAATTTGAGATGTCTGACCTCGGAAAACTCACCTATTACCTCGGCATAGAAGTTAGTCAACTTGAAGATGGAATTGAAATTAAACAAGAAGGATATGCGCGAAGAATCTTGAGAGAAGCTGGTTTGGAAACTTGTAATCCAACTAAAGTACCAATGGAGTTTGGACTCAAAGTTTCTAAAGCACTAGAAGAAACAGAGATAGATCCCACGAGCTATAGAAGAAATGTCGGATGTCTAAGGTACTTGTTACACACGCGTCCAGACTTAGCTTTCTCAGTTGGAGTCGCTAGCAGGTACATGCAATGTCCACGCAAGTCACATGGTGAAATGATGAAACAGATACTAAGGTATCTTAAGGGAACAACTTCCTATGGTTTGAAATTTAATCAGGGAGGGTCAAAGAGAATCATTGGATTCAGCGATAGTAGTCACAATATAGACCAAGATGATGGAAGAAGCACTACGGGTCATATTTTCAACTATGGATCCTCGCCGATCACTTGGGTTTCACAAAAACAGGATACAGTTGCTCTTTCATCATGTGAGCCCGAGTTTATGGCAGCAACGGAGGCAGCAAGGCAAGCCATTTGGCTTCAAGACCTACTAAGCAAGATCACAGGACAAAAGACGGAACAAATTGAAACGACCTGTCCCGGAAAACCACTAAACCGTGACTGGTTTACTAACACAGAAAACGCGCAAAAACAACAAATTTAAAATTTCGAACAACTTAGACAGTTTATTTATTAAATCCACCAATTAAATAAATAAATAAAGTCTAGCAACTTAGCGGAAGCAAAACACCAATTAAACCAGTCTAACAACTTAGCGGAAGCAAAACATCATACTACAACGTCTAACAATCGATATATATAAAACAGCATAAATCAACCAAACTCTGGTCATGTCATCCACCCCACAGCCTTGGTCCCACGAGCTCCAGAAAAACTCAGTCCTTACCTGCATCACATAACGAGATGCCTCAGTATAAAAGATACTGAATGAGGCAACAATTACACCAAAGCTAACATTCACCAATGTCAGCAATCAACAATCACAATCATATCAACAAGCAACACATGCCATAAATAGCAACAATAAACATCCATCACTCCTAATGGACCAACAACAAGAACTACAGAAATGAGGATCACTCCAAGTCCTCAGACTAACCACAGTATAACACAAGTACTCACCTTTGCTCACAACGATTTCTTTGATGGTACTTTCCTTTTTAAGAAACTTTCCTTTTCGTGAAACTTTCCTTTTCAGAAAAATTTCCTTTTTAGGAAACATTCCTCTTCAGGAATTTCTAGGGTTTCTTAATTATCATAGCAACACAACCACAACCTCCCTTCCTCACCCTACATCCAACCACAACAACAACTCAACATTTAACCTAAACTGGAAAAATAACAGAAATGATCCACCTCAAAGATGGGAACACAAATCGAAATCTAACCGTCCACATTCCAATCCTACCGTTGAAAATCTTCCCCTAGATGTCCTGAAGCTACCTACGAAATTTTGTGACGATCTGACGAAAGGTTAACTCGTTATCTTTCTTTGAATACACACTGGTCCAAATCGCGTATGAAACAGAACAGTTCACGAAAACGCACATAACTATTTGAATATTGACTCAAATCAATATCCGCAAAAGGTCACATCTAGATATAAGTCTTAGCTACAACTCCATAAAATTTCCTTACCATTAGAGACGATTTGATAGGTAGAACCTTTGTTCTACCACGACATGTCGGAAATATCTGCATCTCCTTCATTTGCAAGCTTCTCCTTCATCTCTTTCAGCCACATTCAACATATCTTTTCTCTCCCTAAAGGTGACCACGAAAAAGAGAAAGAATAACTAGAGTTTCAACTAATTTTAGGGTTTAAATAGGTTTAGAGTTTTATTCTCCAAAATTACCTTTAAGTCCTTCAACTTTTTAGTATTCCCAATTCAGCCGCACAACTCTTTAAATTTTCAATTAAACCCGACTATAACTCTTGGATTTCATCAAATCGACCCTTAATTTTTGAATTCAATAATTACACCCCCATTATTGGGTTGCGGATGTTACAATTCTCCCCCACTAACATAGATTCGTCCTCGAATCTAACATCTCTAATCCCTTAGTAAAAAGGGACTCAGTTACCAACCTTACATCAGTTTTCTTTTCTCTTGGCAACCACCAGCCAACACAGCTCAACCACTAGATCCACTCACCAGTGACCTCACTTGGTTCACCTCCAAGCTACTCAGCTCACGGTTTGTACCCTCACTCTCAGAAACAACTATCCTTCGAGTGACGGAAAAATCCACCCTCCAAGAGAACCAGATATTCTCTTTCAGTAACCAAGAACCATTTCGGCCTTCAAATTCCCAACAACCTAACCTCAGCACGCCATATTCCAATCTTTAGAATATCAAACACAACATATTCTTACCCAGAATATCATTCACAACCAACAACAGCTTTGAGTAGGTCGATCTGATTTAGATCGATCGTTCCCCTTGGCTCAACATAATCTCGGCTACTGCTTTAATCAACAGCTTATCACACTCCACAACTAGCAGTTCAGCTCCATAACTCCACAGCCCCAGCACAGCTCAAAATAAATCTATGTCAATGACACGACTTACAATAGACTACAACCAATACCACGGCTCAGCATAAACTACAACCCACAACATGGCTTAACCGTAACTCCACGGTTAACAGCACAACTCAGCATAACCTTCACAGCTAATAACATAACACAACATAGCCTTTCGGCTATCTACTTAACACAACTTAACCTTTCGGCTATTTCCAACACCGCATAGCATTGCAGCCATCAACAGCTCACGACAACCCAACACAGCATAACCTTTTGATCGGCTATCAACACATCACAACATAGCGTATCGACTATCAGCACAACACAGCATAGCCTTTCGGCTATCAGCACAACACAGCATAGCCTTTTGGCTATCAGCACAACACAGCATAGCCTTTCGGCTATCAAGACATTCAAGCATAGCCTTTCTCTATCAAGACAACACAAGATAGCCTTTCTGCATCAGACAATACAACATTATTTTTTTTGGCTTTCCGCACAATACCTCATTGTATATACTGAGTTCAAATACTCCATGAATCGACACCATAAGACCCCCACTTGGTTTGAATAAGCTACGCCTACCGGATCCCGGAACAGCTCTCAAAGAAGAATAACAAGCATCTCGGAGTCCAGCGTGACCCGATCAGCATGAACTACGCCTACCGGATCCCCGGAACAGCTCAGCGCAGTAAAAATGACAAGCATCTCAAAGTCCAGCGTGACCCGATCAGCAAGTCCAGCAAGATCCTAAGATCTCTAGTGGCTTACCGAGACAGCATCAGGAATCATACAGAAACCCGACCAGTAAACACCACCAAGCGATGAAATTCCAAAGCACGAAACCCCATCAAACAGCATTAGGACAAGTCCTAATCAGCCAAACCAAGTGCTAGGATCAATACGACACGATCCATACAGCCGAACTAAGTATAAACAACCCAACATCACAGCATTACGGGATGCAACAATCTCCACAACACAGCTCGATCCTTAATCGCAGCATCGATCAGAACTCTTTTACCCACTCAGACACACCAACAAACTACCTACAACAAGGTCAACAACAATACCTACAAAAAGATCAATCAGCAATGATCTACCACACTCCAAAACCTAGATCCACCAGCAAGGATCTACAACATCCTTACCACAAGTACTGAAACTCCTTTGCACCCTGTCCCGAGTCTCCCGCGGGAAATACTTGAGATCAAACTCCCTCCGGAACTCGTCCCAAGACAACACAACCCCCACTCTCCTCGCAGCAACACCCTGTCACCACTCATATGCATCTTCCTCCAGATAATGCACCGCCAAGTCAATTCTATACTCCTCAGGCACCTGATCGACTGGAAGTTCCTCTCCAACCTAGACCTCCACTCATCAGACTCGATCAGTCTAGCACCACCACTGAAAAACTTGGTGCCCAACGTCTGCATGCGTTCCATCACCCTTAGGTACGACGGAACCACTGGCTCAGCCTCATCAACCACTCTCGGCACTCCCGGAGCATTCCCCTACATAACAGTCTAGACCATCTCCTGATCTTTTTTGTTTTTAGGCAATTTACCCCTTTTTGGAAACCTTCTATTCTTAGCAGTTTTCTATTTTTGGAAACTTACTATTTCGGAAAACTTTCCTTTTTAGGAAACTTACTATTTCAGGAAACTTTCCTTTTCAGGAAACTCTCCTAATCGAGAGACTCCCCGAACCCTCCCGATACTTCTCCAGAATCTCTCTGGATCCCTTCTACATCTTAACGACTTACTGGCCTCACCGGTTCCCACATTTTTGCCTTCACGGCTCTCTCAGCTAAACCACCTTACGGACACGCTTCCAACTATAACCCATTTGGTCGCGTCAGAAGCTACAGCTCCTTAGTCCAAGTCATACGACTAAACGCCGAACTCCCCAACACAGCTCGGTCCTCGATCGCCTCATTGATAAGGATTTAGCACGCTGCCCATGTTCAACACCAAATGATGTCTACCACAAGGTCAACACATGACCACTGACAAGATCTCCACCATGATCTACCATACTTATACAACATGATCCACTTCAAGGATCTACCACGCTATACTGCTAGATCCCTCAACAAGGATTTCTACAACTCTCCATCATACCTTTTGGCATCCCGGAACAACACCTCCGTGCATAGCAGACAACTCATGTAACGCCATTGGAGCCAGATACGGTACCACACCTGGTATCCGCTCCTAAAAATTGGGCCAACGATCCCCAACACAGCTCCCTTCGGGATCTGGTCCACCCAGTCTTAGCCTCACCCTTTGCCGGCATAACACCATGGCCGACCACTTGCTCAGGCTGCCTTTCACCCTCTGGAAACTCAACCCTTGCATGCTCACCGCAACGCTCTGCACCACAACCTCACCGGCTCTACTGCCCTGCCTGCTCTGCCACCTTGGCCAACTTTGCCACCACAACCTCGAAGACCCCTCTCAGCTCTGCTTGTTCCACTAGCAAACCCACCCGGATGTCTAACTACAGACTTCCAGTGGTTAACCACCTGCAACAACACTTTGTACTAATTTACCCCAAAAATTAGCATAACAACAAAACGAGTCTTACCGTGGAACCCATTACCGGCTGAGAGATGACTTGACCCTGCAACTTAGAACATAGCTACAACTAGCTAATAGTCCTAACGAACCAGAGTGTCCTAGAAACAACTCTGCTCTGATACCAAATTGAAACGACCCATCCCGGAAAACCACTAAACCGGGACTGGTTTACTAACACAGAAAATGGGCAAAAATAACAAATTTAAAATTTCGAATAACTTAGACAGTTTATTTATTAAATCCACCAATTAAATAAATAAATAAAGTCTAGCAACTTAGCGGAAGCAAAACACCAATTAAACCAGTTTAACAACTTAGCGGAAGCAAAACATCATACTACAACGTCTAACAATCAACATGAATAAAACAGCATAAATCACCCAAACTCTGGTCATGTCATCCACCCCACAGCCTTGGTTCCACGAGCTCCAGCAAAACTCAGTCCTTACCTGCATCACATAACAAGATGCCTCAGTATAAAAGATATTGAATGAGGCAACAACTACATCAAAGCTAACATTCACCAATGTCAGCAATCAACAATCACAATCATATTAACAACGCAACACTAATAGAAACATCCATCACTCCTAATGGACCAACAACAAGAACTACAGAAATGAGGACCACTCCAAGTCCTCAGACTAACCACAGTATAACACACAAACACTCACCTTTGCTCACAACGATTTCTTTGATGGTACTTTCCTTTTTAAGAAACTTTCCTTTTCGTGAAACTTTCCTTTTTAGGAAACTTTCCTTTTCAGGAAAATTTCCTTTTCAGGAAAATTTCCTTTTTAGGAAACATTCCTCTTCAAGAATTTCTAGGGTTTCTTAATTATCATAGCAACACAACCGCAACCTCCCTTCCTCACCCTACATCCAACCACAACAACAACTCAACATTTAACCTAAACTGGAAAAATAACAGAAATGATCCACCTCAAAGAAGGGATCACAAATCGAAATCTAACCGTCCACATTCCAATCCTACCGTTGAAAATCTTCCCCTAGATGTCCTAAAGCTACCTACGAAATTTTGTGACGATCTGACGAAAGGTTAACTCGTTATCCCTCTTTGAATACACACTGGTCCAAATCGCGTATGAAACAGAACAGTTCACGAAAACGCACATAACTATTAGAATATTGACTCAAATCAATATCCGCAAAAGGTCACATCTAGATATAGGTCTTAGCTACAACTCCATAAAATTTCCTTACCATTAGAGACGATTTGATAGGTAGAACCTTTGTTCTACCACGACATGTCGGAAATATCTGCAACTCCTTCATTTGCAAGCTTCTCCTTCATTTGCAAGCTTCTCCTTCATCTCTTTCAGCCACATTCAACATCTTCTTTTCTCTCCCTAAAGGTGACCACGAAAAAGAGAGAGAATAACTAGGGTTTCAGCTAATTTTAGGGTTTAAATAGGTTTAGGGTTTTATTCTCCAAAATTACCTTTAAGTCCTTCAACTTTTTAGTATTCCCAATTCAGCCACACAACTCTTTACCCGACTATAACTCCTGGATTTCATCAAATCGACCCTTAATTTTTGAATTCAACAATTACACCCCCATTACTGGTTTGCGGATGTTACACAAATCATCATCAAGATTGACAACAAATCTGCGATTGCACTCACCAAAAATCCAGTCTTTCACGGCAAGAGCAAACACATACACAAGCGGTATCATTTCGTGCGAGAATGCATTGAAAGGGAGCTTGTCGACGTGGAGCATGTGCCGGGAACCAAACAAAAGGCGGACATCTTGACTAAGGCATTGACACTGATCAAGTTCAGCGAAATGAGAAGCTTGATAGGAATGCAAGACATGACCAAGGACAAGTTGAAGTTTAAGGGGGTGAATGTTGGATAAGATTCAATAGCTTAAGGCCCTAGTTATCTCTAACAAGTCGGTTAGGATAAGATAGATTTGATAGAATTAGGAGTTATCTAGTTCTAATAGAAATAGGAATAGCAAAAAAGGTGCTATAATCCATATAAATATTAATGTTGAGTTGTGACATTGATTAAGAGCTTAAGTTTTTAGTTTTTAGTTATTTTCTAAACATAATAAATAGAGATATTCTTTATAGTTGAGCTAAGATCAATCTTTGAATACTTTAGCTTTATGATTATATACTTTTATTAAAATGATGAAGCAGATACAATCGACTGGCCTCACATAAGTACTTCAACATATATAAAATATGAAAAAATTAAATAATAAAATATATGTCTAATTGGTTATCATCGTTTAATCAATACGGTTGTGGAGATGGGCTTCTTTAGATTTATTTTTATTTTAATGGTAAGATTGTATTACGTTTTTAGGTTTCTGAGTTTGCCGTTGAGCTGGTGCAACCCGAGAAGCAAGAAAGAACCAAATTTTGGTGGAAGACATCAAAAGATCTATGCATCAAAAGAAATTCCCGGTGTAAAAATAAATCAAAAGAAAAAAATATACTTCTTTATATATATATAGATCTTGTTGACAAAAAATATAATGTTGTTGACACCAGCTGAGGAAATTTCGTTGCAATTTTTCTCACCAAGTATAGTTTTATTATAGTTACATGTCTACTTATTGCAGCAGTAAGTATGAATTCGGGTAGTATCACATCAACAACAATATCACAAACCACTAGATTATTTATGTCTTATGTTGAAAAAGACTTTAATTATACAAATTTACATAGTGATTTAGATTATGAAATTATAAATGCATGACTAGACGACAATATTAACAAAACTAACATAAAAAGTTATTTATTTATTTATTTATTAAAAACTATATAAATTTTGGATATTGTGCTGTAAACTATCAAAACTTTGTATATATACAAAAAATTTAACAAATTGTTTAAATTCTATAATGTTACCAAGTGTTTTTTTTATGCACAAAAACAACCTTATTAACATTGAATTAGGAACCTTAAACTTAAAAAGAAAAATAATAATATAAGCGTTTACAGACTTATACAGTATTAGAATTTCCTTTTTTTTTTAACAATTAAGCAGATATATCCTTTTTCTCTTTTTTAACAGATTCCCATTCATAATAGTATTTAGAATTTCATGTTCCTTGAAATCAAAAGTCGGTGAAAATTGCTTATATATAAACAAACCTCTCTCTCTCAGGGTAATTCAATATCATTCAGCTTTATCGCAAAAACAAACCCTAATTTGTCTGCAAAAGTTTCCTAAATTCCTCTCTGATCAAGTTATATACGTTTCTCTGATCTCTTCTGAAGATGGTGATGCAAATTTATGCAAAGACTCTTACAGAAAAACTCATAACTCTTGACGTTAAACCCTCAGACACCATCAATAATGTCAAGACAATGATCCAGAACAAAGAAGGAATCCCTCCGGACCAACAACGACTTATCTTTGCCGGTAAGCAACTTGAGGATGGTCGTACTTTAGCTGATTATGATATCCAGAAAGAGTCAACACTTGACCTTGTCCTTCGTCTTCGCGGTGACATGCAACTATTTGTTAATACTCCTATAGGGAAGATGATAACTCTTGAGGTCGAAAGCTCAGATACTATTGATAATGTTAAGGCCAAGATTCAAGATAAGGAAGGGATCCAAGCAGACCAACAGATTCTTATCTGCGCTGGAAGGATGCTCAAAGATGGTCGCACTCTTGCAGACTACGCCATCCAAAACGAGTCAATCCTTCACCTTGTCGTTCGTCGTCCTCGCGGTGGGATTCAAATATTTGTCAGATACCACACTGGCAAGATCATAACCCTAGAAGTTAAGAGCTCAGACACTATTGATAATGTCAAGGCCTTGATTCATGACAAAGAAGGGATCCAACCCGACCAGCAGAGGCTAATATTTTCCGGATGTGAGCTGCTCAAAGATTATTACACTCTTGCAGACTACGCCATCCAAAACGAGTCAATACTTCACCTTGCCGTTCGTCGTTCTCTCGGTAGGATGCAAATATTAATCAGACACCTCACTGGCAAGACCATAACCCTAGAAGTTGAGAGCTCCGAAACTATCGATAATGTCAAGGCCATGATTCATGGCATAGTCGGGATCCAACCCGACCAGCAGTTGCTTATCTTCGCTGGCAAGAAACTTGAAGATGGTCACACTCTTGCAGACTACGCCATCCAAAAAGAGTCAACACTTCACCTTCTCCTTCGTCAGCGCGGTGAGATGCAAATATTTGTCAAATACCTCAATGGCAAGACCATAACCCTAGAAGTTGAGAGCTCCGACACTATCGCTAATGTCAAGGCCAAGATTCATGACATAGAAGGGATCCAACCCGACCAGCAGAGGCTAATATTTCTCAGAAATGAGCTTCGCAAAGATAGTGTCAAGGCCAAGATTCATGACACAGAAGGGATCCAACCCGACCAGCAGAGGCTAACATTTCTCAGAAATGAGCTTCGCGAAGATAGTCGCACTTTAGCGTATTACAATATTCATAACGAGTCAACTGTTCATCTTGTTATTCGTCGTCTCCCTGTCCCTGGTGGTGGAACCTTATGATCAAGAACTTTGGTGGTCAATGGTGGCTCGAGCTTTGGCTACTTTTAGTCTTTTAGTGCTTTGGTTTTTTCTTTCTCTGTTTTATGTTAACTTTTGTTTGGCTCTCGTAATTGGGCTTTTACCATTCATTGTGTGTGTTTTTTTTCCCAATATTTTTTTAATTCAAGTGCTTTCCATTTCTCTGTTATTAACGACAACTACAATTACATTAACTAGGGTTTTATCCGTTGTTTAAAAACGCTTTGTTATTATTTCGGTTAGAGAAATATAGTCATTTTATGTTGCTTACTTTTCTATTTTTAAAAAATCAAGATTGAGGAAATATGGTTAAAAAATTGAGATGATTGACTAAAGTATAATGATTTGGTTGGATTTGATTCTCCAAATCAAATTTTATCATTTTTGTTAGTTTTCAATATTGTAGTCATTCATTAGAATTGGGTTATGCAAATACGTACATGGGTGATTTAAAATTATTCCATACACTGAACTAGAAAATTGGATGCTCGAATCGACTTTTTCTTGGATGATCGCTCGACCGAAGAATCCAAACAATTAGGTCAAGCCGGATTAACATGTGTTAAATTTCCTTATAAAATCCAAATTTTGATACATACAATCCTAGTTTTTTAAGATCTAGTTTTACTATTTTTTATATTTTTGTTTAAAAGAAAACAATTTGAATCAAAACTCTTTTCATGAGAAGATGCTTTATGATTATATACTTTTATTAAAATGAAGAAGCATATACTTTCGGCCGATGGGTCGATCAGAATATCCATATGTATTTCCTCATTACGTTTGAATTTGACTCAAGCGGTCAAATCCATCGAATCAATGTGGATTCATATGTATTTTTTGTATAAAAAGTTTAAAAACCAAAAAGAGAAAAAAAAGTTGGAAATTTAAAAGAAACTGAAAATACGTTTACATATATAAAATGAAAAATTAAATAATAAAATATAGGGTATAAATGGTTGTCATCGTTTAGTCAATACGGTTGTGGAGATGAGCTTCAAAATACTGTTTTAGATTAATTTTTGTTTTAATGGTAAGATTGTACTACATTTTTAGGTTTCTGAGTTTTTTTTTACAATAACTTTTACTACTTGTACTACATTATAAACGAAGACAAGAGTTTATAAGGGAAGAGAAATACAGCCAAAATATGCCTCTATTTTTTTTAAGTATTTTTTTTGGATTATCAAGGGTTATGGGTCAAAACCTGTAATTTCCCATGCCCGAAATCACATCATGTAATATTAGTTTCGTTCCAAGCGTCACTCGATCATGTGACCTTTAAGTTTTGCCTAGAGTACTTTTTTTGTCGAGCTAACGACATTTGATATTTTTTTTATTAGAGAGAGTTTATTTTCCTTGTAAATCTTTGTTGATGATGTCGAATGCAATTGTAGGTTTAATGAAACAAAATTTTGATAATGTTATTTTCATGCATGTATATTTGATGTTGAACACTAAATCTTAGAGTTTACACTTGTAATCATAATGGTTTATCGTGTACTAGTTTGTTTGAAGCTTGTCAAATATATTCAATTTTTGGAAATCTCGAGGAAGGGTAAAAATTTGTGTGGTTTTTGTTTTTTTTGTGTGGGTGTGTGTGGTTAACATAGATTTTGCCTCTCTTTTTTCGATTGGTTTGGATTTTCGTTTTATAATTTGGGTTGACTGAAACTAATTTTTATAAATTTGTGTTTATTAGTGTGTTTATAAAGCTTTTGTTTTTAATGCGGATTTTATATTGGGATAGGATTTTGATTATTAAAACAATTTTGAATTTGAAATGGTTTGATTTTTGGGTTAAAAATGACACATGACCGCATTTAGGAATTCAACAAAAAATCAATCCTACTATATTAGATAAGATGTTTATTCCACAATTTTCAAGATTTCTTTATTAATTGGCAGCTTAGTGGTAAATGATTGAAAACTTCATCAAAGTTGTATTGAAAAAGAAAAAAATAGTGGTGGTTATAATAATTATGCCTTGATTTCGTCGTAAAGTATATTTGAACAACAACTAATGACAATCGAATGATTGTTTTGTCTGGAAGAAAAAATCCTTAATTACTCTATAATGATTACAGTTTGGTAGATCTATTTTGTAAATCTTTGGTAGATATGTTATTAGTATATTCATACTTTATCTGGAGATTGGTTGATCTATCTACAAGGTATTACTCGTTGCCCATCATTACTAATTATACATATTGACATACGCTTAGTGACTTGTGTTTGGAGTTTCTATTAACACTCGTAATGCTTCGATGGGGAATGGAATGGCTTGATGTGGTTCAGTAGTTTTCAATAATTTCAACAAATTTCTATTTCGCATCACAATGAATTTCTGTCAACGTAAATATAGTACATTTCTGTCAACTAAAGAGTATTTCCATTAAAAAAATGATAGTTACTTAATAAATTTTGTAAAGATGTTAGTTAAGCAATGTAAATTATCAAAATATGCTAGTTGGCACATTGCCCCTAAAAATATGAAACATTAATATATAAAGTTGATATAATGAAAATAAAATATACAACAATTGTTTTGTGGGTTGAAATCCTAGTAACACAAAAAATTATTATCTTATAGAAATGTGTTAATTTTCTTCAAATCTCTTCTAAAATATATACGTAATTTGCATATTTTTCTTTTAAACTTCTCTATCTTTACTATTTTAATTTGCATACTAGATAAAATAAAAAGACGACATACATTGGATGGTCTTAAAAGTATCGGTAAGAAAGCGATGGTTTAACATACGTTAAGTGATAGTCTTCACCATTTCCTTCTCATACTTGATTCAGCAGATGAGCAGAATATATTGACTTTTTGGATTTACTTGCTTTCTCTTCTTTCATGGTATATTCTCCTTTTTAGATAAGTTCTTGATCTCCTTTTCTTATTATTTTTTAGATTCTGCAGTTTATTGTTTTTCTTCTTTTTTTAGATTTCATTCTTTTGGTGAACTATTTTCTATTTTCTTCTTGGTTGCAAGCTGCTCTTCTTCTGTTCTTGGCTACATGTTTTCGCTTTCTATTTTTATTTCATAATTATTGAATACTAAAGTAAACTTGTATTTTGATATGACAAAAAAAAAACAATGGTTTGTGATTTTTATTTCTTTTCATAGTTTTTTTTTCCTATGTGATTTACTCAATTACAATGGTATAATATTTTTTTTTTAACATCATGTCTAATTTCTCATGCATATTGTGTACCTGTATATATTACTCGTTTACCAAAAATGTTTTATAAAATCTGCAATTTCTTTATCAAAAAATAAAAGAAACTGCAATTTCAACTAACACTACATAATAGTCTATCTAGAGATTTATCGGTTATCCACCTAATTGACCCTTTCTTAATTAGTTTTATTTATTTCTTTCCAACTTTCGTAATTATATATATTTTTTGCTTCTTCTAAATTTCTTAATTAATAAAAAAAAAAAATCTCAATTACTAATATTTTGATAAAATTTAAAGAAATGATCTTTGTTATGATTTTAGAAACTGAAAAAAATTAAACTTTTCTATTTCTTCAGACTTTCTTCTCTCTCCTTTGATGTTTTCTTGTTAACTTCGCTTGCAAAATTTCCATGTCTATTAGTATTATAAAGCAAAAAAAATATTTATTTTCCTTATTTTATTTCTTTTTCCCCCTTTTTTCCGCGGAAAATTAAAAAAAAATGCGCCGCTTCAAGTTCAAATTAGAGAACTGAATGTGTGCGTTTTGTGTTCTGTCTTCCTCAGAGCATATCGATGATGAACGTTCCAGATTCTTCTTCACCCACCGGAGTTCTCGAAGAATTCTTCAGAACTGAAGAATTCGAAAGCTCCGAGACGGTGAAGAACCATTCCTCTTCTCGTTACCGTAAGATCGTTCAGCTTCTAAGAAGCAGATCCAAAAAGTCTATTGAGAATCTCAAGATTCCATTTCACAACAATGGTGTAATTAAGAGTTCTTTAAGAAGATGCAATAGCGTGAGAGATAATCTCAGATTTGGTTCCAATGATTCTCACTTTCTTCTACTCTCTCCTAGAAGTATCTTCACCTTGTCTCAACTCAAGACTGCTACAAACAATTTTGCTTTAGGTGAGTTACTGAATCTGAATATCAATTTAAAATTCTGTATCTAATTATGAAGGTGTGACTGAATCAAGTGTGAACATTAGCAATAGTTTTTAGAAATTTTTTATTTTTTGTAGTCTCAGAGATATTTGATCTAATCTTATTACAAATCTTGGGTCTGAATATTTGCAATTGTTATAAAGAATATGTACAATTTATGGAACTGAAAATTCATATATGTATGGAACATCATAAATCAAATAATATATTTTCATGTACTTGGAGCATTATGTTTTTGGTTTTTGAGCAGAGAATTTAATTGGGAAAGGAGGATATGCTGAAGTTTACAAGGGGATGTTACCAAATGGACAAATGGTAGCGATAAAACGGCTAATGCGGAGAAATAGCGAAGAGATCATTGCAGATTTTCTTTCGGAGATGGGTATAATGGCACATGTTAACCATCCAAACATTGCTAAGCTTTTAGGCTATGGAGTTGAAGGAGGAATGCATCTTGTTCTTGAGTTATCACCTCATGGCAGCTTAGCTTCTATGCTTTATAGTAACTCTCTTTCTCTCTTATCTTTATGATGATCACATTTATCAAACAAAAAAAATTAGTTGTTGATGATATATATGATAGGCTCAAAGGAGAAGATGAATTGGAGCATTAGGTACAAAATAGCATTGGGAGTTGCAGAGGGTTTGGTGTATCTTCATAGAGGATGCCATAGGAGAATCATACACCGAGATATCAAAGCCGCAAACATTCTTCTCATGCATGATTTTTCGCCTCAGGTACGATACATAAATGATGTTTAGAACACTTTTTATGCTTTGTGGTATGATGAAAATGTCTCTGTGGTTTTAGATATGTGACTTTGGGCTTGCAAAGTGGTTACCTGAACATTGGACACACCATATTGTTTCCAAGTTTGAGGGCACATTCGGGTGAGTCTTAGATTCAACCATATTATTCCTTGGATATACATATTCGTTCTTACTAAGGAAGTCTCAGTGATAGATTTTGAGTCCTTTGTTTCAGATATCTTGCTCCAGAGTACTTAACACACGGGATAGTAGATGAAAAGACCGATGTATTCGCATTGGGTGTACTTTTACTTGAACTTGTTACTGGACGACGAGCTCTTGATTACTCCAGGCAAAGTCTTGTTCTATGGGTGAGTTTAGCTATATAGAGTTTACGCGTCTTTGAGCCAAAACAATGGTGCTACCACACACGAGGTTGAAATTCCACATTTATTCTTAGTTCCTTTCCTTTTTGTTTCCTAGGCTAAACCATTGATGAAGAAGAACAAAATTAGAGAGCTAATCGATCCATCTCTAGCGGATGACTACGAGAGGAGGGAGATAAAACTTGTGCTTTTGGCTGCTTCTTTATCAATCCAAGAGTCATCAATAGAGAGGCCTGAGATGAGTCAGGTACCTAACCAAGTTTCTTGTATAACAAGTAAAAAAAACGCATTGGTTTTGATATCTTTTGACTTAAATTAGGTGGTTGAGATACTCAAAGGCAACTTGAACGAGCTCAAGTGCATCATGAAATGCAGAGTTCCTTTTTATAGGAAAGCTTTCAGAGATGAAATTGACAAAGAGAAATTAAGAGCATTTTAGCAAAAACTATGAAGATTAAGAACTTCTCTCCCACTTGTTAACTATTTAATTCAGAATATAGATCTTCAAGCACAACAACAAAGAGGACAGAAGAGAAAAAGAATGATCTCACGAAGGCTCTTATCATTTTTGGGGATAAATAAGTAGCCATCCCTAGGCAAACAATATAGTTTATTCATACAGATTATAGTGTATAGTGAATATTCTTTGTGAAATTTTGTTTATGTATAGCGTATATATACAGGTATATCAAAAAGCAAAAGCTGTCTAGCTTCTTTTATTTTCTGTCAACAACATATAATGAAGGTTAGAATTTGAATTTTTTTTTAATTTTTCTATTTACATGTTGGCAAATTCACTCATGAAAAAAACAAAGGTGGGTTCCAATAAGTTTATTGTACTGGACAAGCCTATGACAAAGAGCCTAAAACATAGTTAACCTGAGACCAAATGTTACAAGTCTGAATCAGAACAAAATATAGAATTGCTAGACACGTTTGAATGCACAAATCATCTCTACTTATAGGTGTTAAGTCCTGAAGTTTGTTTAAGGACCATCCATACATCAAATGCTAACAGTATACGTACTATGTTTTTTTTAAAGATAAAAAGTGCACTGCAAATATTCAAAAATCATCTGAAAACTAATAAAACTCTAAAAGCTTGTACAGTACTATTGGTCCATGTCATTGATAAGGAGCCAAAAACCAATCTCTATTTTCTTATCAAGAATCGATACAATGAAGAGAAGCAGGAGCTGTTACAGTTATCTCCAACTCTTCGGGTAAACCCTCTCAGTCAATTAGAGACACTCTTCGGACTTGACTCGTTGACTCTTTGATTCATTCCCGGGTGGGCATTCGGATACTCGTTCGGGTATTTGGGATTTTCGGGTATTCGGATTTAGGATATAAGACCTGTTCGAGTATTTTATAGCTGCGGGTTGTGTTCGATTCTAAAATATTGAGAAAAAATATATTAAATTTGAATAGAATTTGGTTAAATTTTCATAAATATAATTAGAAAAAAATATTTTCAGATATTTTTAATTATTTAATATATTTTGATTATTTTGATATTAAAATAATTGATATTTTTGGTTTTATTATTTGTAATTTTAGATAATTAAGTTATATAAAATCTAAATATAATCAATATATATATATAATTATAATTATATTTTGGATATTTTATTCGGTTACCGGTTCAGATCGGATTCAGGTTTAGAAATCTAGGATTGGGTTCGGAATTTTTGGGTTGGGTTCGGGTTCAGGTTTAGGGTCCGGTATTTTAAATCAAGCTTCCGCCGTCTGTAAGAGCGGCAAGAGATGAGTGAAAGTAACGGAGACAAGTCGGGGAATTCCTGTATTTCTCACAAATTCGTTGAAGCAGCCTCCAAATGTTTCACCTTCTCTAAGCTTTCTTCATTCATTGATTCCCTCACCTCTCGTCTCAATCGTATTCTCAATGATTCTCGAGGTTACTCGTTTTTTACTCTGTTTTTAAAATTATAAGATTCTTCTTCTCTGAGTATTCTTTATCAACCTCATAAAGCTTAAACCTTTTGACATTGCAGAGACTGGCCCAGATGTATATATGCCAAAGGTATTGGCTTTATATATGCCACCTTCAGTTGAATACATAATCTCTGTGTTCTCTGTTTTGAGATGTGGAGAAGCTTTTTTACCTTTAGATCCTTCATGGCCAAGGGAAAGGGTTTTGTCTCTTATTTCGACTTCAAATGTTTCTCTTGTTATTGCTGCTTCCGAGAGATCATCAGATTGGCTTGTGGAAAGCATTCTCTGCCCTGTGTTGTTGTTTTCAATGGATGAGAAATTGAGTGTGGAAACTGGTTCCTCAAGCTTTGTTTGGCCTTGTAAGAAAGAGAAACAAAGAAAATTTTGTTATCTCATGTATACTTCAGGATCTACTGGGAAGCCAAAAGGAGTTTGTGGCACTGAGAAAGGTTAGGATATTTCTATTTTCATCATACAACTGTTTCTGCTAGCTTTGAAAATGCAAATTAATTGTTTGGTATGTTGGCCTTGAATTTGAAATGTCTGATTTGTTCCTTGGATAAAGGGATTTGATTATATTCGGCATTGATCAAGAAAGCATATGTTTGACCTTTAACAAAAATAGATATATGTAAATGTACGTCTTCGTTCTAGGTATATATAGATTAGCATGTAATGTTAGATTGTTGATTCTTCTTTGTAAACTTGATAGCTATAACTCTTTGGAAAGAAAAATTTAACACTTTGGGATATCCGATCATCTTGTTGGAATAAATATATAGCATGTCTCTACCTTATCTTATACTTTCTAGTTTCTAGTTTGCCCAAGGTTATATATCCTTTGGCTGTTTTCATATATTTCAGTCTTCCCATTGATTATTTTAGGGCTTAAAACCAGTAAATAACTAATACTAGGTAGCTTTGTTTTGTAGCTAATTTAAATGATTTCATCTATAGTTTTTGTGTTTGCTCTTCCTTCTTCTTTTTCATGCAACAGTGATAACATCTGAAATCCTTGTCCCTTGCTCTCTGAAGGAATTTTAAATCGATTCCTGTGGATGCAAGAGCTCTATCCTGTTGTTGGAGAGCAACTATTCGCTTTCAAAACTTCAGTTGGCTTTATTGATCATCTGCAGGAGTTTCTTGGTGCTATTCTTAATTCCACCCCACTCCATTTACTCTCCTAAAAGAGAATATGATATCCATCATCGATTTTCTGGAGGTAAGAGTTATAGTTTCTATAATTTGGGAGGAAAAAAAATCACTTTTTGTATGTCATGTTGTTGAGATCCCTGAATTGTTTTTTTTTTCTAATAAATGTGTTTTTGTTACAATACTTAAATATATGTTCTTGAGTACTCATTTTTCTTGTTCCTATATTGCTTTCAAATATCTATTTCAAAATTTGGAAGTTGGTTTAAGTATCTTCACTAGGTTACATCTTGGGGATCAAATACGTAAGTTAGGGAAATAAACAATGGTTAAAGTGTTATTGTATCATATCTTATCTTTGTTATGGTAAATTCCATTGGATGCGATGATTCATAATGATAGTAAAGTCATGATAAAGAACATATATACCTTCTCTTGTCGTTTGCTTAAGTTAATGTTCCTATCATTAGGGAAAAACTGCTTTATCTTTCATTATATTACTTTTACTTACCACTCGAGTAATCGTGGCGAAATTTTATCCATCCTGTTAGGCATATTCTGTCAGTAGGCTCCTAGCTGTTCCATCAATGATCAGATCTATTCTTCCTACTTTACAACATCGTGGACACAATAAGCTCCAAAGTTGCCTAAAGCTGGTGGTTTTAAGTGGCGAACCCTTTCATGTGAGCATGTGGGATTCACTTCACCACCTACCTCCGGAAACATGTTTTCTGAATCTATATGGGAGTACAGAGGTGAGAAACTTATGCTTATGATGATATAATCTCAGGAGATCTTCTTAAGCTGGTCTACTTAAAAAGTTCATAAGCACTAGTTGGTACCGCTTTGTGTGTATGGTTTGAAAGATGTTGATAAATCCAACCTGCTTTTGGTTTTAAAGATGTTGATGGTTTGAAGACTTCTTAGTTTCGCTTGTTTGATACTTAGGGTGAATCTAAATTGTTGTAGCTGGTCAGAGTTGGGATTATATACTTGGTGTACTTAACTTGTTTGATATCGATTAGCCTTTGGTTTTGTGTAGGTTTCAGGGGATGCACTTATTTTGACTGCAGTAGGTTGCCAAAACTCTTGAAGACTGAGAAGATTGGTAGTGTTCCTATTGGCAAGCCAATTTCCAATTGCAAAATTGTACTTCTTGGTGACGAAGATAAACCGTATGAAGGAGAAATATGTGTTGGTGGTCTCTGTCTTTCGCAAGGATACTGGCATTCCTTGATAGAGTCTAAAGGCTACGTGAAGCTACATAATAACTCACTCTGTAATCATTTGACAAATGATTGTGGAAGCCAGCTTTATTATAGAACTGGTGATTACGGTCGAAAGCTTTCTAGCGGTGATTTGGTTTTTATTGGGAGAAAGGATCGAACTGTTAAACTCAATGGACAACGCATGGCCCGTGAAGAGATTGAAACTACTCTAGAACTAAATCCAGATGTTACTGAAGCTGCTGTTGTACTTCACAGAGATCAGACGGAGCTTGCTTCACTTGAGGCCTTTTTAGTACTGAACAAGGAAACCAAGTCCGATGAAGATATCATATATTCTATCAGAAATTGGATTAGCGAAAAACTTCCTTCGGTGATGATTTCTAACCATTTTGTTTTGGTGGAGTTACTGCCAAGTACTTCAAGTGGAAAAGTTGATTATGAAGCACTAGCAAGGTTGAAATGTTCTAGAACCCTTGCTCAAGATATGATGCATAGCAATGGAACTAATAGTTTACTGCAAACGATTAAAAAGGTCAGACAACTTTTATCCTGTGCTTACATATGCGTTTTATTTTCTCCTTATGAGTAAGCCTTTTTGGTATCTGATTGCTTCTTTCTCTCTACCATATTACGAAGTGAAATCTTTGATAATTTTCTTTGGGTTGGAGATATAGCTCGAACGAGAAGGGACTAGAGTTGTATGTAGGAATCTAATAATAAAGGTGACAGTTTAGGGATATTTAGGGGTATTTTCTATCAGATTTTTGATTATAATGTTGAGCCTGGAGTAAAGTAACAGGGAATAGAGAACATGAGGTGCAAGGAATTTAAAAGCAAAGGCAATACTTGTTGGGATACTGATAAAATTCGTTGGAGACAGATCAACTCAGAATCTTAAATATTTGGTTATATACTTATTTGAAAATGTAGAGAATATTGTTTGTTTACTTTTAATCCGGAGAATCTAATTGGCTATAGAAGAAGAGTTATATCATTTCTTGAACTTTTGATGTAGGCTGTTTGTGATGCATTACTGGTCAAAGAAGTTTCAGATGATGATGATTTCTTTGCAATTGGTGGAGACTCTTTATCTGCAGCGCATCTTTCTCATAGTCTTGGTATTGATATGAGATTGGTTTACCAATTTCGAAGTCCATCTAAGCTTTTGATCTGTCTTTTAGAGAAGCAAGGTAAGTTAAGAGAAGATATGCAACACAATACAACTCAGAAGCTAGACCACAAGAGAGAGAGTCGGAATGGTAATGAGTTGGTTAGTAGAACTATTCGAAGTGTTACATCAGACCCAACACCTTCAAGAATGCAGTATGAGAAGAATATTTCGCCAAAGCGATTGAAAATTGATACAGAAAAGTTTTCTTGCAAAAGAGTGAAAGATAAAAAATCATGGGATTCAGGATTTTCACAAATGCAATGTTCATTTAGTCGGTGCAACAAGGTATATTCTTCAAAATCGTGTAGTAATTAAGAGGTAAACCAAGAAAACTGGTCGGTGGAGTTTCCAAGGAACCAAATGGTCTCTATGCAAGAGTTATGGAAAGTTCATATGGAGTCTTGTGTAGATGTGTCGCCCCTAGTTGTGTTGAAGCATTAAAAAACATATCTATTCATTGGATCTCACTCATGTAAATTTTCCTGCATTGATGCCAAAAGGTATGCATCTTTTTTATCTGCTGTATCAGATGTTGAAAGGTGTAATTTATCGTAGTCAAAGAGGTGTATTCCATCGTTCTGCCCAAATTAAAATCTCTATCTAGCATATGAAGTTTTCAGTTTTACTTGAACTACTGATTATATTATATTGGGATCTAAAATGAAATTACAGGATTGAGTTTTAATTTTTTAGGAGTTAGGCTTGACTATTAACAAATTATACACTTTACTGTGCTAATTAGTGGTTCAATCTGTTGGGAGACCGTTCTAGAAGGAAGGATCGAAGGTTCAGCCATGGTAGTTGGTGATTTTTCGCAGGTTAGTCCTCTCATCAATTTTTATAGCTCACTGTATTCTTTCTAATCTATTTGAACAGTTTTAGGGACATCTCCAATGCTAGGTCGTTATTGGATGCTACAAAGGAAAACTATATTTTTTAGATTTCTCAACTGGAAGCTTACTTTGGACATTCCAAGCGTGTGGTGAGGTACGCTCTGAAGTCTGAGAGAATCATGTATTTGTACTTTGTTTGTCTACATTATTGAAGCTATAATTTGTGTCATATATTTGCTCATTCCTAAAAACATTTCTCAGAAGGCTAACTGACTTAAGACAATTTGTTTTCTTTTTCTGATGAAGATAAAGTGCCA
This sequence comes from Cardamine occulta, assembly GCA_028015245.1. Classification (NCBI taxonomy): domain Eukaryota; kingdom Viridiplantae; phylum Streptophyta; class Magnoliopsida; order Brassicales; family Brassicaceae; genus Cardamine; species Cardamine occulta. The sequence continues at coordinate 19,975,823 of CM051386.1, forward strand.
ACCTGTATTGGACACGTCTTCACAACTGATATGGTAATACGGTGGTTACTTTTTCAGTTTTCATAGGCATAATGTTTATGCCACATTTTGAATATCTTTCTAATCAAGTTTTAGTTGGAGTGGACATTACATTTATACTTTCATGGTTACCAATGGTTGATTATATGGTTGCATTATATTGAACTGGTTATAGTCTACTTGTTTCTCATAGAGAATACATTGGGTTTTAGTTCCATGTTTGTTTACTTGAAAGTTTTCTTTCATTCTGTAGACTATATTTTGTGCAAAGTTCTTGAACCACCAATGAAAATTTTGCACCATATATGCAGGTGCGGATCACATGACCACACTCTTTATGCCCTTGATTATAGGAGTCAACGTTGTGTTTATAAGCTGCAATGTGGTGGGAGTATATTTTCTTCACCTATAATTGACGAGGTGAAGGCTTAAACAACTCTATTCACATGGTTATTCATATCTTCTTGTCCAAAGCTAGAAGCACATCATCTGTGGTCAAGTTTTTATTTTTTATTTTGTATTACTGGAGCTCTTTTGATATCATCTAATCCATCTTTGTTGCTTCACCCAGGGTCATAGTTCACTTTACGTGGCTTCTACAAATGGTCGCGTGATAGCTGTATCAATAGAGGTATATGTCTTTTGATCCATTCTCTTAAAGCCCTATATGTCTATTGCTTGTATATTTTGTATACCATTTAAAAATGAAGATGTGATGGACTTATAAATTTTTTTGCCTCATTTCTTGTATTCCAGTTGGCTGGTATGATATGAATAGGGCAGGTCAGATCTAGAAAGTAAAATTTTCTGCTCTACATAACTTGAGCAGAATAGTCCTTTGGAATTTATGGTTCACTACCAAATATTTGGTCCAAAATTTTGTCCTGCATGGTCTTCCTTAGTCTATAAAGATGTTTAGCTTAAGTGATCTGCATTACATTTTACTTGGCCCCAGAGGGAGATTTGTTGTTTATAGATATTAGGGATGGAGTCTCATTCATTCAGGTTACTTTTGTGAATGTAGGATTCCCGATTCCACACCTTGTGGCTACTTGAACTAGAGGCACCGATTTTTGGTTCCTTATGCATTAGCCCGACAAGCCGAAGCGGTATTTTTTTCTCCGTTTCTGTTTTCTCTCTGTTTCCTTGATTTCAGTATCATTGATTCATTGTCAATCTCTATTTTCTTTCACAGTTATTTGCTGCTTAGTTGATGGCCAAGTTGTCGCAATGAGTCCATCCGGAACTATCATTTGGAGGGTATGTATGTGAATTGATCTCAGTACATTTGAATGATATCGTAAATGGCGTTCCCTTATTCTTACACTTTCTAGTCAAAAGGGCTTTCAACATCTTTTGTTTCGGTCAGTTTGTTTTGGCCATCTCACAGTGCTCAAACAACTCAGTTATTACATTGGTGCAGTATAGGACTGGTGGACCAATATTTGCTGGACCTTGCATGTCACATGTGCTTCCTTCTCAGGTATTATTTACAGTTCTATCAAAAAATTAAATTTGCTAATCCATGTGCATCACTTGCTTCCTGAGTACATCTGCAGTCCAGCATTTTTGTGTAGAGGTTTCTCGCTAAGGTTGATTACACATCTATTTGGCTGTAGGTGCTCGTGTGCTGTAGAAACGGAAGTGTTTATTCACTAGAACCGGTACTTTCATATAATCCCTTATTTCTGTTACCGTTTTTTTTCTTTTTTTTGTGAGAGGGGCTTTTGTTTATTAGTACTGAAATGGTTTCAGTGAAACATTATGTGAGATAGACTTAATTTTAAGCAAGTAAAACTTTATCATGTCTCCACATATTCTAAAATATTATATTTTCCTATGCTTCGTCAAGGGTACTTAATAAGATCCTTCATTGGCTCATCGATTTCCCGAGTTTGTATTAGAAGGGATATACTCACTCTTGAAATGAACAGCATGTGGAGGCAGTAATGATATTGTTGAATCTTTAGCTAAATCAGTGGAATCAAATATGCTCCAAGGGAAGTCAGTTTTAGTTTTGTGTTTTAACACTTTCATATGAGGTTGAGTTTTAGAACGACAAGGACATGGATCGGGTTGTGTTTTAGGACCACAAGGACATTGATGGGGTTGTTCTTGACGATCATTTGTTGTGGTACTCGTCTCAAAGCTTCAGGATCATGAGTCATGACTATTTTGTGGAATTCACTTCAGGAATCCGGGTGTCTTGTGTGGGAATACAATATCGGGGACCCGATCACAGCATCTGCATACATTGATGAGAATCTGCATTTTGAATCGCAACAACTGCTTGCATCGGACAGGTATTAACTAGTCGCAAGAATAAGTAGATATGTATGTATTTAATCATCATGAATGTGTCTGTATTTTCCAGGTTGGTGACTGTATGCTCGAGCTCAGGAAGAGTTCATGTCCTTCGTGTGAGATCCAATCTCAGCGGAGATTCACATGACTCAAAAGTAAGCGAAATCGCGAGGTTGGAGTTGCAAGAAGATGTTTTCTCATCACCAGTGATGATCGGTGGCCGGATATTTGTTGGCTGTCGTGATGACTATGTGCATTGCCTCTCAAGAGAGAGTTGTTGGTAGGTGAGGTTGTATATTACCGATTGAAAGAAATTTTTTGAATTGTTGTAGGTAACCCAAATTGTATGTACATATACAACAATTCAAAATTCATGATCATATGGCACAACGAATGATTGTGAGATAACCCAAATGGATAGAATTCATTTGTACATAATCCAAGATAAATGTTTCGCGTTTTTGTAGTAAATTGAGAGTGCAGCTACTAGGAAAACCTTCCACTCTGTCACATCAGATGGATGACATATTTTGCTATCTTCTGTCGAGTGTCTGCAAAGTGAAATTTTATTTTAAAATAAACTTTTGAATTCTGTTAAAAACGCACAAACTTGTTGAGTTAATACCGAGTTTCCGTAGGCTAAATATGTTTTTCAGCTATAGAAATATTTTTAAGTCTACCTATAGAAAGTCTACTAAACATGCTCACAACTGTAAATCCATTGGATACATATGGTCATCCGCAACCACCCGCAAATGCTGTTGTCAACCAGTCAATAATTTCCTGCAAACGCACTCGTTTCTATTTGTTAAACCAGTCGTACAAATCACTTAATAACGTTTATAACCGCAACCAACCGCTTTCGCAAACTATTTCTTAATTTTAATTACTGATTAGATAAATTAAAAAATTCTTGTTTAACTTTTTTTCCTTAAGATAGGGTTTTAGGTTTTTGTATTTGTTTGAAAATCATTTCTTGATTTTAATTTTTGATTAGATAAATTAACAAATTTTTGGTTTCATTTTTTCCTTTTAAAATTATTTCTTAATTTGAATTATTGATTAGATTAATTAATTTTTTTTTGGTTTCTTTTGTTCCTTTTAAAATTATTTCTATATTTTAATTAGTTTTATTTTTGTTTTAAAATTATTTCTTAATTTTAATTATTGATTAGATAAATTAACAAATTTTTGGTTTTTTTTCTGTTAAAATTATTTCTTTTATTTTTCTTTTTGGATTTGTTTTAAAATTATTTCTTAATTTTAATTATTGATTAGATAAATTAACAAATTATTGGTCTCTTTTTCCTTTTAAAATTATTTCTATTTGTATATATATTTTTTAATAATTGTATTTATGAATTTGATACATGGCAAGATCTGAATTATTTATGACATGTGTCATAATCTTGTGAAGTATAATTTTGACACATGTCGGCTTCTAGTGAATGTAATCCAAGTTCATATAATAAGATATTCCCATAAATATTAAAATCGCCTAATTTTCATTAAAATTAAGAATTCATGAAAATTCATATTAATTTAACTAATTCAGCTTAACCAAATTAAACCATCAAATAAATAACACAAAAACTCAACCATAATTAATTCATTGATTAAACATGCTTAAAATCATCACAAGTAATTACCAAAATTCTGAAACTAAAATCACATTACTTCCAAAATTATTAAATAATTTAACAAAATTTTCTAACATGATTTTAACTCCAAAAATCATAAAATAAATAATTCACAATAATTCAACAATTATTCGAATTAAAATAAATCAACAATAAAAACCTTAACCAAGTTCTAGATCATCCTCTCTACACTTTTTTTTTCTGTATAAGTAAAAGAAGATGCATATGTATTTCGATAAATACTTAGTGAGGCAATCCTCCCATCTACAAGCTATAAACACAAACGATTTAAAATATTTAACGTATTTAATCACGAAAATACCGAATTAAATCAACAATCTCACAAAACATTCGATCTAGATCCACCCGAAATCATACACGGCCTATATTTATGCAAAACACATCAAATAATTAAACCGCTTATATAAACTTATGGTCCTACACTTACCTTAACCAAGCAAAGAAAATTCGCGCGACAAAACTATATAACTTTCTGAAACTTTTTGGGATGTCTACACCCTAGATTCCCAAACACACAACCTAAATAATAAAAAAATATTATTAAGATAATATTTAGTTATTAATAAATTATTACTAAAATATTTTAATAATAAAATTAATAAAATATTTAAATAACAGAATAATCTAAAGTCACATGACTTCAATAAGTCATCTTCTTCCACCACGAGCTCTGCAACACGAAGAGCGACGTCGTGACCGCTGGCGTGAGCTTCACCATCACCGGAGTTCGCGGCTGTCACCCCAAAACTCACGATTATCACCTCAACCACCGTCATACATCAACAGCCCTCGATCTTCGACATCCTCAGACACGGCGTTCACACCACCGACTCTCACGTCGTTCCTGTTCTCCACCACCAAACGCACACCGTCAAGCCTCAACGCGACTTGACAACAAGGGTCCGATCGATATGAACAACTAAAAGGAAGAGATCCATACCGTAAACCACCGGCGACGAGAGATGATGAGAGAGACCAACTTCTCACTCACGGCAAACTTGAGACCCCAACGTCGGCACTATCGCTCCCAACTAAGCGACTATTCACACCACCCAGCTCAGCTCTTCCTCTCTTTTGACTCGACTCACCACCACACGACTGAGTTCTCTCTTTTGTCTTGCCTCACAACAACCTCAACCTCCACTCTTTTCTTGTCTCTCACGCCACTCAACAAAGTCAGCTCCTCTTCTCACACCCAAGACACCACCACTTAGTTCTCTCTTCTCCTTTCCTCTTGAAAAAAACACCACGCAGCCTCACCTTCTCTCTTCTCTCATGCCAAAGACCAAAACGCAGCTCCTCTCTTTTGTTTCTACGATGGCGGCGACGAGGATGAGAGGAACAACAGAGCTAGGCGACGAGACTTATAAAAAAAATTAGGGTTAGTTGCTGCAATCGCAGAGTGGATCTTTCTCGCAAGTACTAGCTGCAACTAATCAGTCCAAGGCTACTTCATCTTCCTCATCGACTTCGAGAGGGCGTTCGCATCAGCGACACGCTCCTCTTTCGAAAGTCTAATCTGATACAATAAAATCGTATCTTGTTAAATACAATCCAACAGAGTAAATCTTACAGTATTATACCGAATTCGAATCAATGTTCATGAAAAACAAAGAATCGATTCACCTATCGCCAAACTCAAATCAAGCTTTAACAATGGTGGATTACAAGAGAATCAAAGAACAAAAGAATCACAATCTAACTGAATGAATCTCCCTGATTAAACAAACTCGTCTTTTATGTTTCTAACAGCTTTCTTCTCTTGATCTCACCCCCACGTGTCCTCTTTTAGTTCCACATGTCATCATCCGCCTTTTGCTTCTTCTACAGCTAATGTGAAATACTCCTTATGTATCAGAGTCTTTCCATTTCACTCACACTCCTTTTACTATATCAAATCCTGCCCTTCCAAAGAACCGAGACCACACGGTTCAAAGCTCGGATACTTACTTTGTAAGTCAAACAACAATTCCCACGTTGCTTCTTCCTCAGGTTCATTGTGCCACTTCACCAACACCATTGTCACTGCTCTATTTTGATGTTTAATCATTTTCCTCGTAATGATCCTCTCTGGTTCACGTAACACAACATCTGAAATGATTGAGGGTAACACAGTAGAAGTAGTAACGTTACCCACCAGTACTTTTAGTTGTGAGACATGAAACATTGGGTGTACCGATGAACCAGAAGGTAACTCCAATTTGCAAGCTATGGATCCACACTTATCAAGAACCTTATATGGACCATAGTAATTCGGGGTAAGTTTCTGATTTGATCTCATAACTACTGACTGTTGTCTGTATGCCTGAAGTTTGACATACACATAGTCCCCAATATCAAAGCTTTTCTCAGTTCTGTGCTGATCTGCCAATTGCTTCATACGATGCTGCTCTCGTAGTAAATGAAACTTCAAGATTAATATCATACTTTCACGTTCCTCCAGTGACTTTGCTACAGCAGCTACCCTTGATTCGCTTGGTAAATATGGTACATGAATAGGTGGTAGCTGACCATACACTGTTTCAAAGGGCATTAACTGAGTAGAAGTGTGAAATGAAATATTGTACCAATACTCAGCTAGTGACAGCCATTTGCTCCAAAGATGAGGCCTGTCACTACACATACAATGCAAGTATGTCTCCACACATCTGTTGACTACGTCTGTTTGGCCATCACTCTGAGGATGGTAAGCACTCAAAAATTTCAGAGATACTCCTTGAAGTGCAAACAACACTCTCCAGAACTCACTTAAGAACATTGTATCACGGTCACTGATTATCGAAGTTGGACAGCCATGAAGCTTATAAACATTGTCCATAAACACCTGCGCCACAGATAACGCTGTATAAGGGTGATGTAGAGCCATAAAATGAGCCGCCTTGCTCAACCTGTCAACCATAACTAAGATGACTGTCTTTCCCGATGATGATGGCAATCCATCGATAAAATCCATCGAAAACTCATACCATATAGTGTTAGGTATTGGTAAAGGTTGAAGTAACCCTGGATATGCCGCATTGTCATATTTGCAAGTATGACACACAGTACAACTCCGAATAAAACTTTGAATATCCTTTGACATGCCTTTCCAATAAAATAAACCCTTCACCTTTTGATGAGTGATAATAGTGTTTTTACTCCGGGACTACTTCTGTGGGCAAGGGAAATCTAGCAATAGAAAATTGTCCTACTGGATGTAAATCCCCTGTCAGTTATGCAATCTCCAAGTAAAAACAATAAAACTTACTATGTGTGTGTATGCAGAAGGATGTATCAATTCCCTAGCATTGCCATTGTAATATTAAGGTGTCAATCCAAATGGGTGTAATGCTAGCAATCAAGATGTGATCAGATACAACTAAGTCAAGCCAGATAGAAAAGAAATGTTTATCTAACAACCTAAGTGAAATAAAAACGAAATGCAGTAAGATGGGTGCTTGACTCGGGTACTAGACCGAGTCAAGTGACCAAGTCAATGTAGAAAAATGACAAAAGGTGCACTCGACCACTCTGAATGAGTCAATGAGATCGAGTGGAGCCTGAAAATGACAAACAACTATGCACTCGGGTTCAAGACCGAGTTGAGAGACCGAGTCAAAAGAGATGAAAGGCAAAGTGTAATTAAACAATTAAACAGCTGTAAAACAAGATGATAAAGCAATAGAAAGTCAATAGGGATCTAAGGATAGGGTAATCGATAAATAGCAGCTTATGATCATCACTGGTGTTCAACAAACATCAACCACAAAGGCTATTTCCTAGACACCAAATATCTAAAACAGTTTAGTCCACTCTCATGGTAAGAAACCTCAAATCTCATCACTGACATACCAACTTTTGCTTGAGCCACCATGATGAGATAGGCACAAAGCACTTATTTGCTAAAGCCAAAAAGCACCCTAAACATCTAATCTCTTAGGCTAGGATGTGCTAATCTCTGGAAAAAGTTGATTCTGATGATTCCATCACACTCTCATGTGGAAATCATCTCAGATCTTGTTCCAGTTGATCACAAAGCAACAAGCTTTAAGCACACTCATCCAGAAGAGAAATTCAACAATCAAGCAATCTTAAACACCAGATCCGATCATAAGCAACCTACTAACCTATCCCATCCTCAGAACACAAATCATCATCAAGAACATAAACCCAGAAAAATCAAACATTTCAGAATTCATTGAAAATAGTTTAGAAAGATAGATTAAGATGAAAATAGTAAGACTGCAAAGAATTAAAGCAAACTAAGTACTAGATTAAGAGAGATCTGAATTACAAAATGAAGAACACCAAGAACAAGGGTTGGAGGCAGAGAAAAACCCTAAAAATAAAAGACATGTCTCCTGGATAATAACCAACAGTGGTATTTATAGTAAAATATGGAAAACCCTAAAACGGAAAAAGACAAAAGAAGTAGCTGAGTCTTCGCGGGTGGGGCAACTCGAGTTGGGAGATCAAGTGTGTTGGACGTCGAGCACTTGGGTGGTGTCGAGTTGAGACGGGTAGATGTTGTTGAGTGGTGACACGAGTGATACGTGGTGGAGCTGAGGTCGAGTCGGGGATGCGATGTCGAGTGCGGACTCGAGTGGAGGTGGGCTCGAGCAAAGAGCGTCGCATGGCAGGGCTCGAGTGGGGACTCGAGCTGTGCTTGAGTGGCATGGCGAGCACGAGCTCGAGTGGGTCTCGAGTGGGACTCGAGTGGGACTCGAGTTGTCCTAGCATCCATGCTCCAAATTGTACCTGTTTTAGCTCTAAAATGCAACATGTATGCAAATGCTAGTGCAAATTCTCCTAAATGCAAAAACATAGGAAATTGGACTAGAAATGTTGTGAACTCGAGGTGAAACTAAGCAAATATAAAGGAAAATGTATGCATAAATCATGTAAAATACTGACATATCAACTCCCCCAAACTTAATCCTTGCTTGCCCTCAAGCAATAAAACAAGCATAAGCTGGAGGAGAAGTGTGAAGTTGGGGATTCAGAACCTAAGCAATTCATGGTAAAACACATTGCCTCAATCCTAAAGTTAACAGTTTTAAAATGCATTGCAAGTGGAATCTACTTAAAAACTTTAGCCAATCTCATCACAGCAAGCATTAGCCCTCAATCGTAACTGAAACAAGCATTCAAAGCAATCATTCCCTTTAACATTGATTAAGTGTAACCAGTGGATCATGCTGTAAACTACATATGAACTCATTTGGTTGAGGGACAGGTTTTAAGAGACAAAAATGGCCTCTTCTTCCTCTGGTTTAAGCTCAATGATACATGGATCTCTCAGTGAATGGATTGAACTTTAAGAGAATGCTAAAGGTAAAATCCAAGTGATGCATACAAGAATAGATTCCCATCTACCCAAGAACACACACTGACTTTCCCTAATCTAAGCCCAGATAACATGATCCTAGTTCTAAACCTTTTCTCTCAAGGTAATCACTCTTTTCTCACCAAGGAATCATACTGTATATTTTCTTTTCTTCTAAGGAGAGGATTTTTTCATCCTTTGTTCACTTCTAGCGGGTCTGGGGATATTTTCTTAATTGCAAGGGCCTTGACTCGACCCCTTGGTTGAGTCTACTGATCAAGTCAGTGTATTTATATTTTCTTTAATTTTCTTTTCACATACCCCTTTCTTTATACTTTCATCCCAGACCCTACACTAGGCATAAAACATACTTTTTTCTTTTCTTTTACCCTCTCCAAAGGTTTTTAGCACTTCTCTTTTCTTATCTTTTGCCACTCTTTCTTTTCTTTTCTCACACATGAACCATCACTCATATCAAACTCCCTAGTCCTAGTCTGGTTCAAAAATCGTGAACCAGAAACTACATGGAAAGCTACACTTGTCGGCTTAAACCTAACACTTTCTCGTAAGTTCAATCCCAAGGTAGGCCTTTCACTCAGAATTATAGTTTGGTTTGAAAGAAGGATAAGTTTGGTGTTTTAAATGGGACTGCTCTAAAGATAGAAGCAGTTACTTGGATTAACAAGAGTGGTAAAATGATAAAAGAGAATCCAAGTATTTTAGTGGTATCCATGAGTTCGAATGCATTTTATAGCCATGATAATTAACAATTCGGATTAGGTTAAAATAGATAGGGAATGATATACTAATCACAGCAAGATCAGCCAAGATAAGAAAGCTAATTCAAGATTCCAAGATTGGTTCAGTCTTAATTTTCAAATTCACAAACAAGCATTAGACAACTAGAAAATAAGAGACTGAACCTATATGATGAACTTAGCAGGCTTACAAGGTGAATGTCATCATTATCTCCTATATAGAAATCTTAGATGAAATACAACTAGACTCAATCCTAAAATGCTAATGCAACTACATGGACACTCTATTTTTGTAAAATAGTTTTTGAAAAATTTTCAAATTTTTATGGTTTTCAGATGCACATAGATGATGCAAAAATTTGAATTAAGAAAACAGAAAACAATGTCAAATACATCCTGAACCCTCCCCCAAACTTAAATTACACAGTCTCTTGTATAATAAAAATTTGGAAAAGACTCTAGGATAGTAAATAGGAGCAAACTAAATGCAATGGTATATACAATGATGGGTTTGGAACTAGTACCTCAGTAGTTGGAAAAGTAGAAGTCGATTGACTCCTCTATGCTCGCGCGTGAGTATTCCTGGTGGGGGGGTCGTGTCGCATGCTCGAGCCCGCTCTGCTCGACCCTGCTGCATGTCTCTTGCATTGCCGTGGTTCGAAGGAGGAAGCTCTGGGGGGCTCGAGTGGTGTGTTACGCTTGGAGCTTGTGTTCATAGAACCACTTTTCTGCAAAGCGCTTGGTTGACATGGTTCATCATTTCTTTGAGAGCGGCGCCTACCCTTGCCTTGAATCTTGTTTAGCTGTTCCTTCATCTCCTTCCACCCATCTGACATATATTTCATGGTACCTTTCAATGCCTTGATCATTTTGTCTTGAACTTTGTTCCATTTCTGAAGGAGTCTAATCTGCTTGTGAGCCTCCCATAGACTCTTGTTGCATTTAGATGCGGCAAACTCTTCAAAGTGAAATGTCTCAGGCACAACATATTCTGGAGGGCTTGAGTGATTGACTCGATCAGCATGATCGAGTCCATCCCCTTCCTTTGGTAGTTAGAGCAGTTCAAGTGGTGGTGAAAAGTCAATGTTAGAGTCTAGAGAATTTTGTATGGCTGCGCAAGGAAGTCGTAGCCGAGCTGGTCCTACGGTAGGGTGAATGAACTGGTATAAGTAGTCCTTCATGTCTGTGGTTCTGTCGAGGAACTTTGCACTCCTAAGATGTTCAACGTCCAGCCACCTTGGTGCGGTTGGTTTTGAAATTATAGGCACATTGCAAGCAATGAGTATGGGCGTAACCACTCCCCCAATGCGGAGGTCTCCATTTGCATTTTTCCTATGCATCTTCACAGCCCACTCTCTATAGCTCTGGAACTGAGCTAGCAAGACAAATGTGAGAGTTATATTAGCCTTATCCCCTACCAGTTCTCTTCCATCCCTAGCAAATTCCAGAATCCCTTTTAATCTCAAATCCATTATTTGCATATCTCCTTCTTTGACAGTGCCAGTTGCAGGACGCGCAAACATAGTGCAGGCGATCGCCTTATGCAGGTATCTCACCGCGAGGTGTCGAATCTATGAACCCTTTGATATGGATGATGAGTACGACATGTCTGTGCCTATTGTCAGCCATAACGATTGCAGCTCCCCTTTGTCAAAGTCTTGTTGTACCCCTGTTCCGCTTGCAAAACCGTACAGGTTGTCGAGCTCGTTGGTGGTGATAGAGTACTTCTTGCCCCTGACTTTAAAAGTGATCCACCCTACTCCTCCGTCTGACTCGCAGTCAGTGTTCTCTACGTAGAAGTGCACCTCTAGTGATGCAAAGAAGTGGCAAGTCTCGACTTGATAGGCTGCCATGTTGCATTTCATGAAGTTGGTTAGGCCGTATAGTGCAAAAAGGCAGCTTACATCCTCTCTTATGCCGAGTTTTTCCATGGTAGGGAGATGGGATACTGCGTTCCTGTAAAACCCCTAGCAAGGAAAACTGCACGCATTTCTGTCTTAGTTAGCTCTGGCTCCGACTTCCGTGAATACCTCTTTTTGAACTTAGCTTCCATCTCCATATCTTCACCGTGATCGACCGCCTTTCCGCGAGCTACGTCATCCCTTTCGCGTGAGAACTCTTAGGCTGCGTACCATTTGGGTGGACTTGAGTGTTCGACTCGATCAACGTGGTCGAGTCCATACTCTTGTTGCTCAGGTCCATACCCTTGCTCGGCTTCTAGTTCAATTTCTGCTTCAATAGGTTTTCCCTTTCTAGCCTTACGGCTTATTCTTGCATAACGCCTAGCTAATGTTGCCGCCCTTGCGTGGGTGCGCCAGTCGGGTGTGGCTTTGTCAGCTTCCATGGGATCCCTTGCAGGGGACACATGTCCTCCCTTTTCAGTGTAGCGCCTTGCTATGGCTTCAGCTTCTGCACGCCCGCGGAGGTTAGACATAGCTTCGAAACTTAGAGAAGATGTGAGAGCGTAAGGCGTGCATGAGCTCGAGTGGCTCAGATCGAGTGAGAGAGAGCTCGAGTGGCTCGGATCGGGTGAGAGAGAGCTCGAGTGGCTCGGATCGAGTGAGAGAGAGCTAGAGTGGCTCGGATCGAATGAGAGAGAGCTCGAGTGGCTCGGATCAAGTGAGAGAGAGCTCGAGTGGCTCGGATTGAGTGAGAGAGAGCTCAAGTGGCTCGGATCTAGTGAGAGAGAGTGATATGCTCAAATTTACCCTGAGCTACTCTCTCAAATTAAGAGATCACTGTAGTACTTAGGGATCGAATCCACAAGGACTTGGTTACACAATAGATTATCAGTAAAAGTATTAAGCTAAATAAGAAATATTGTAATTAAAGAAAATAAAGCAAATAAGTAAACGAGATGTAAATCAATGGAGAAAGACGCTAGGCATAGGAAAATCTTAGGAATCGTCATAACTGCGAATCAATCAATTATTCGGATTATAATTAAGAACCGTTCTAGAACTCAAATCACTAAGCTATAATTAACCAACTGTCGTTGCGAAAACTATCTAAATCTAAATTCTAGAATCCCAAATTTCTTTGCAAATCCTAAGAATATAAATCAGCCTTAACGTTCAGGTTCGATATGTTCACAAAATCCCTAAACCAAATTCAGATTATCAACTGCACTGTCGTGCCTAATCGATTAACCTAAGATCTAAATTCCAATTGCACTGTCGTGCCTCCTAGAATTAGCTTTGAGAACAACCTAAAGCGAAGAATTCTAACAATTAATCCCAATAATATAATCAATTCAATAATTCATCAAAAACCCTTGAAAACCCTAAACCTAACTATGAAACTACTCAGACATATCCATGGAAATCAAAGACATGAAATAAATAGATATCATATAAATTTGAATAGAGAAAGAGGTGTTTGAAATCTTCTCTCAAAGGAGAAACAGAGTATAAGATCAGCCCCTAGCTCCAAGCTCTCTCCAAAGTAAACACAAAGAAGAAGATTATAAAACAAAACCTAAAAACCTAATTTATAAGGCTAAACACGATCTGGGGTCTTCTGTTAACTTTCTAGAAGTTCTGGGCCACTTTGCAATTCATTAAATGTTAAATTCCACGTCAGAGTTGGTCAGTGTCGATCGTCACCATTTCTAGTGTTGCTCGACACTCATGGTTATGAACTCGGCTTACTCTATTCGCGTGACAGACTGGACTGCTTCCACGAAAACTGGCATAACTTTTGATCGCACCGTTGGAATGATCTCAAATCACTTCCAAATAAAAGATAACTCATTGATATATCTTGTATCAAAATATTAGCTCGATCCATCGGTGGAAAGTTCTTCAACGAATGCCAAACTTCTGTCATCTTTGCATGACTCTGCATCTGCATATGCTCCAAAAGCTCCAGAAATGCTCCAAATCATCTAAAAGATCCCAAATGTGTATAAACCTGTAAAAGACTCTAAAAAGACTCGAAGCAATATAAAAGACTCGATAAAAGACATATATCATGGCATAAAACCGGTAAAAACCATGATATATCAGAGAGCTCGAGTGGCGACGGCTAGTTGGGCTCGAGGCGGACTCGGATCGAGTGACGAGGAGCTGGCTCGAGGTGGCGAGAGAGACAAATTGAGAGAGAGAAGCTGGACTCGAGTGAAGGCGGAAATGGAAGTGAGAGAGATAAAACTCGAGTGGCGACGGCGAGTTGGGCTCGAGGCAGACTTGGATCGAGTGTCGAGGAGCTGGCTCGAGGCGGCAAGAGAGACGAATCGAGAAAGAGAAGCTGGACTCGAGTGAAGGCGGAAATGGAAGTGAGAGAGAGAAAGTGGTGAAGGGGGTGCGGATGGTGATATTAAAAGGGAGGAGGTTTGCTAAAAACCAAAAACACAAGGCCCCCACTTGATTCCTCTTGTCGAGTCCAAAAGCACTAGGCCCCCACTTGATTCCTCTTGTCAAGTCAGTTGCCAAAATTTTGAAATTCAAACTCAAATTCAAACTCGGTACACACGAGAAAAGAGGGAATTTTTGAACTCGATGACCGACTCAATCAATCGACTCGATCTGACTGCTCGAGTTGGTGTGTTGATTATTTGTTGAGGCACGACTCGGTCAGTTTGACCCAGCTAAGTCAACCGAGTTCGTACCTGGACTTTAAGCAGTGCTTAACTTGAGTCACGTTTAGCTCTTCCAACATCTACTTCTGACCTTCCTTAGCACGAATCTGATAACCAAAAATAACTAGAAAAACAGATCAAAGATCACTGAAATAAAATAAAAATTAAAGCAATATGTACAAGGATAAACATGGGATTTCCTCCCAAGTGAGCTTGTTTAAAGTCACTAAGCTTGACTTCCTTTCTTTTTAGGCTTTAAGCGGCTCATCAAGGGGAATTGAGGTCCCCTCTGGTATGTAGTCAGCCATGTAGGGTTTAAGCCTTTGCACATTCACTGTAAATTCTTTACCATCCTTAGTAAGCAGGGTGACAGCTCCATATGGTAACACTTCCTTAATGTCAAATGGTCCTGACCACCTAGACTTCAGTTTTCCGGGAAAGAGCTTAAGTCTTGAGTTAAATAGGAGAACTTGATCTCCAGCCTTGAAGTCTCTACGCAAAATTTTCTTGTTATGGAAAGCCTTAGTTTTTTCCTTATACACTTTTGAGCTTTCATAGGCTTCAAGTCTGATTTCCTCCAGCTCATGTAGGTCCACCACTCTCTTCTCTTGAGCTGTCTTGATGTCAAGATTTAGGAGCTTTGTTGCCCATAATGCTTGGTACTCGATTTCAACAGCAGCTGAAATGGACTCCTTCCAATTAGAGTCTTAAAAGCAGTTCTGTAAGCCCATAAAGCTCATCGAGTTTGGTTGACCAATCTCTTCTAGAAACGCCTACTAGTCTTGCTAGGATAGCCTTTATCTGCCTGTTGGAGACTTCAACCTGGCCACTGGTTTGAGGATGGTAAGGTGTTGCCACCTTATGCTTTACTCCATGCTTCCTTAGTAGATTCTCAAAGACTTTGTTGATGAAATGAGAACCTCCATCGCTGATCACGACTCTGGGAACTCCAAATCTGGGGAAGATGATAGTTTTGAACATCTTCAGCACCACCTTTGCATCGTTAGTGGGACTAGCTATGGCTTCTACCCATTTTAAGACATAGTCTACAGTAACCAATATGTAGCTATTCCCATAAGAAGGTGGGTTGAAGGGTCTCATGAAGTCAATACCCCAAACATCAAAAATTTCAACTTCAAGGATAGGATTCTGAGGCATCTCGTTTCTTTTGCCTATGTTCCCCATCCTTTGGCATGGGTCACACTTGGATATGAAAGCGTGTACGCCTTTGAACATGCTCGGCCACCAAAGACCAGCTAGGAGTAT
>CM051386.1:19991813-20041813 GCA_028015245.1 Cardamine occulta
TTTCTGCACTGTCTTGAATGTAGCAAAATGGCCTCTATATGCGGAACCATGGCAATGTTCTAGCACTCCTCTGACTTCTTCCTCTGCTATGCATCTTCTAAATAAGCCATCTGAACCTTTCTTGTAGAGATACAGTTCATCCCAGTAGTAAAGGTTGATGTCTCTGAAAAACTTTTTCCTGTTGTATGTATCAAGACCGCTAGGAATTTCACCATTTACTAAGTAGTTAGCTATGTCTGTAAACCATGGCAACTTCTCTTCTTCTATTACTAGGACTTCCTTGAAGTCTGCTCTGGTGCGCTGGGTCCCTTCGAAGGTCTTGACTAACATCAATTGTTCCTCTGGCATGGAATTATCGATTGGCAACGGATCTTTAATCCTCATCCTGGATAAGTGACCAACTACCCCATTTTCGACCCCCTTCTTGTCAACTATCTCCATGTCTAATTCTTGGAGTAGAAGGATCCATCTCAGTAACCTGGGCTTGGTGTCTTTCTTGGCATAAATGTGTCTTAATACGGCGTGATCAGTGTAGACTATTACCTTTGATCCTACCAAGTAGCTTTTGAATTTCTCAAAAGTGAAGACTACAACAAGCAACTCCTTTTCCGTGGTAACATATCTCCCCTGAGCTTCATCTAAGGTTCTGCTTGCATAGTAGATCACATTAAGCTTCTTTTCTATTCTCTGATCCAAAACTGCTCCAACTGCATAGTCTTGCATCACACATAATTTCGAAAGGGTGATCCCAATTTGGAGCTTGGACTATTGGAGATGAGATCAATGCTCCCTTTATTAGTTGGAAAGCCTTCAAGCACTCAGAATCGAAGTTGAACTCTTGCTCCTTGCAAACTAGCCTAGTGAGTGGTCTAGCTATTTTGGAGAAATCATTAATGAACCGCCTGTAGAACCCAGCATGTCCAAGGAAACTTCTAATGTCCTTGACGTTCTTAGGTGGTTATAGCTGCATCATCACATCTACCTTGGCCTTGTCTACCTCTATTCCATTCTCAGAAATCTTGTGCCCCCAAGACAATCCCTTCTCTGACCATGAAGTGACATTTCTCCCAATTCAGGACCAGATTTGTCTCCTCACATCTAGTAAGCATCCTGCACAGATTTAACAAACAGGAGGAAAAGGAGGAGCCATACACGGAAAAATCATTCATGAAGACTTCCACCATCTCCTCTATCAAATTTGAAAAGATAGAGGTCATATACCTCTGAAACGTTGCAGGTGCATTGCATAGACCGAAAGGCATTATTCTGTAAGCAAAAGTTTCGTATGGGCTAGTAAAGGTGGTTTTTTCTTGGTCATTTGGATGTATCGGGATCTGAAAGAACCCACTATATCCATCTAAGAAACAATAGTAAGGGTAGTTTGCAAGCCTCTCTAGCATTTGATCAATAAATGGCAAAGGAAAGTGATATTTTCTAGATGCTGCATTTAACTTCCTATAGTCTATATACATCCTATGACCAGTTATTGTCCTAGTGGGTATAAGCTCATCTTTGTCATTCCTTACTACTATTATATCACTTTTCTTAGGAACACAATGCACTGGAGATATCCACGTACTATCAGAGATAGGGTAGATAATTTCAGCATCTAACAACTTAAGAATTTCCTTCTTAACTACTTCCTTGAGGTTAGGGTTCAGTCTTCTCTGAGGTTCAATACTAGAGTATGACTCATTTTTAAGATGAATTCTATGAGTGCATAAACTTGGTGATATGCCTTTGATGTCATCAAGAGAGTACCCAATTGCTCTCCTATACTTTCTCAATTCAGTCAACAGCAAATGTTCAACTGGGGAAGGCTGGATTCGACTGGGAGGTCGAGTTGGTGTGTCGAGTTAGCCAGGCAAGTACAAGTTTGTCTTCTCAGCTTATTTTTCTTCATGGCACAAACTCTCCCCCTCTTGGTCTTCGCTGTCCGCAGTGATGGGCGTTGATCCTTCCCTTGCAGGTAGCTCTCTTCCACTCCGTAGGGTGATGGCGTTGATTGGAGCAA
This sequence comes from Cardamine occulta, assembly GCA_028015245.1. Classification (NCBI taxonomy): domain Eukaryota; kingdom Viridiplantae; phylum Streptophyta; class Magnoliopsida; order Brassicales; family Brassicaceae; genus Cardamine; species Cardamine occulta. The sequence goes on from CM051386.1 coordinate 19,993,828, forward strand.
AAGCCTTAAGGTTTTGGATTCCTTTTCCTGGCAGCTGTCCAATAGGCTTTGTAGACTAAGTGGATGCGGTATTGTTCTTCATGAATTTAATTTTGAAGTGCAGCGTCTCAATCTTGCTATTGAGATCATTGTAGGAGTAATCCATCTGGTTTTTCATTTCAGCAAGCTTCTTTGTGGTTTCCATTGTACCGGTCGCTTGCCCTTGGAGTAGCTGCTGCATCATGGTCCGTAGGTCCTGGTCGGGGGCAATAGATGGTTGAGCTTGCTGCGGTGCAAAACTAGGTGGAGTACCCATTACACCTTGCTGTTGGTAGCTACGCTGGAAATTTTGCTTAGGAACAAAACCTTGAGTTTGACTGTAAGGGACAAAAGGCTTGTTCTGGTTCTGTTGTTGTTGAGGATAGACTTGGTCTTGTGGGTTGGCCACGTTGGTACTTCTATAAGACAAGTTCGGATTGTTCTTGTAGTTGATAAAGCCCTTGTTGTAGCTACCTTGGTTCTGAACATAGTTGACTTCTTCTATTTGATCACCCTCCCCATCTTGAACTTGAAAGATCTCTTCCTCACTTGCAAAATGAACGTGCTTCTGCTGGCCGAGAAGGATATCCAACTTCTCATTCAAAGCTTTGAGAGCCTTCTTAGTATTTTCATTAGAATCAACACTTCTTCTCATGTTGCGGTCGTAATCCTCATTATAGTTCCCATCTGATTGAGCAAGGTTCTCAACGAGTTCCCAACCTTCATCAACATCCTTATTGAGGAAGTTACCATTGCTTGCTGTATCCAAAAACATTCTTATCCTTGGGAGAACTCCTCTATAAAGGGTGCTGAGTAAGGATTCATTGCTGAAGCCATGGTGAAGACATCGAGTGGTGTAGCCTTTGAATCTTTCCCAGGCTTCACAAAAGGTTTCTCCATTTTTCTGGGCAAAGCTGGATATTTCGTTCTGAGGTCTAGCTGTTCGAGCATTGGAGAAAAACTTGGCAAGGAAAACTTTTTTGCAGTCATCCCAGGAGGTGATGGAGCCATGAGGTAAATTCTTCTCCCACAGATGAACTTTGTCACCAAGAGAGAAGGGAAAAAATCTTAACTTGAAGCCATCTTCACTGACTCCATTGATCTTCGTGAGGCTGCAGAGCCTATCAAACTCGTCCAAGTGATCAATAGGATCTTGCATAGGCAACCCATGGAATTTGTTGCCTTGCACCATAGATATCAAGCCACTCTTAATCTTAAAGTTGTTGTTTTGGATTGTAGGAGGTACAATCCCTTGCCTCTGAGTGTGAATGTTAGGAGCATCTCCTGCTCCGATCAATCTTGGCCTCCTCTGAGGTTTTTCGGCCATTGTGTTTTCTTGTGCTATTCTGATCCTCTCTGCTTGCTCATGTAGCTGACGAATTAACTTAGTCCGATTAACGTTATCGATGAAAGGTATGAGGTTCTGGTTTCCTTGTGATCGAGTTTGCATACAGGTGAAGCTAAACTGTTTACGCTGACAGGTACCTGAGATGCAAAGACAAAGAAGGGAACACTAGGTAAATATCCAAGTAAGGTAGAAAAGAACTTGATCTTAAAAGATCTAAAATCCTAATTGTAACAAACAACACCCACATGGCAACGGCGCCAAATTGATAATAGTGTTTTTACTCAGGGACTACTTATGTGGGCAAGAAAAATCTAGCAATAGGAACTTGTCCTACTGGATGTAAATCCCCTGTCAGTTATGCAATCCCCAAGTAAAAACAATACAACTTACTATGTGTGTGTATGCAGAAGGATGTATCAATTCCCTAGCATTGTCATTGTAATACTAAGGTGTTAATCCAAATGGGTGTGATGCTAGCAATCAAGATGTGATCATATACAACTAAGTCAAGCCAGATAGAAAGGAAATGTTTATCTAACAACCTAAGTGAAATAAAAACAAAATGCAGTAAGATGGATGCTTGACTCGGGTACTAAACCGAGTCAAGTGACCAAGTTAATGCAGAAAAATGACAAAAATGTGCACTCGACCACTCTGAACGAGTCAATGAGATCGAGTGGACCCTGAAAACGACAAACAACTATGCACTCGGGTTCAAGACCGAGTAGAGAGACCGAGTCAAAAGAGATGAAAGGCAAAGTACAATTAAACAATTAAACAGCTGTAAAACAAGATGATAAAGCAATAGAAAGTCAATAGGGATCTAAGGATAGGGTAATTGATCAATTGCAGCTTATGATCATCATTGGTGTTCAACAAACATCAACCACAAAAGCTATTCCCTAGACAACAAATATCTAAAACAGTTTAGTCCACTCTCATGGTAAGAAACCTCAAATCTCATCACTAACATACCAACTTTTGCTTGAGCCACCATGATGAGATAGGTACAAAGCACTTATTTGCTAAAGCCAAAAAGCACCCTAAACATCTAATCTCTTAGGCTAGGATGTGCTAATCTCTGGAAAAAGTTGATTCTGATGATTCCATCACACTCTCATGTGGAAATAATCTCAGATCTTGTTCCAGTTGATCAGAAAGCAACAAGCTTTAAGCACACTCACCCAGAAGAGAAATTTAACAATCAAGCAATCTTAAACACCAGATCTGATCATAAGCAAGCTACTAACCTATCCCATCCTCAGAAACCCTAAATCACTACTCAAGAACACAAATCATCATCAAGAACATGAACCCAGAAAAATCAAACATTTCAGAATTCATTGAAAATAGTTTAGAAAGATAGATTAAGATGAGAATAGTAAGACTGCAAAGGATTAAAGCAAACTAAGTACTAGATTAAGAGAGATCTGAATTACAAAATGAAGAACACCAAGAACAAGGGTTGGAGGCAGAGACAAATCTTAAAAATAAAAATAAACCCTATAAATACCCAACAGTGGTATTTATAGTAAAATACGGAAAACCCTAAAATGGAAAAAGACAAAAGAAGTAGTTGAGTCTTCGCAGGTGGTGCAACTCGAGTTGGGAGGTCGAGTGTGTTGGACGTCGAGCACTTGGGTGGTGTCGAGTTGAGATGGGTAGATGTTGTTGAGTGATGACACGAGTGGTACGTGGTGGAGCTGAGGTCGAGTCAAGGATGCGATGTTGAGTGCAGACTCAAGTGGAGGTGGGTTCGAGCAGAGAGCGTCGCACGGCAGGGCTCGAGTGGGGACTCGACCGGGACGTGGTGGAGCTAAGGTCGAGTCGGGCATGCGATGTCGAGTGCGGACTTGAGTGAAGGTGGGCTCGAGCAGAGAGCGTCGCACGGCATGGCTCGAGTGGGGACTAGAGCTGTGCTCGAGTGGCGTGGTGAGTACGGGCTCGAGTAGCATGGCGAGCATGGGCTCGAGTGGGACTCGAGTGGGACTCGAGTGGGACTCGAGCTGTCCTAGCATCCATACTCCAAGTTGTACCTGTTTTAGCTCAAAAATGCAACATGTATGCAAATGCTAGTGCAAATTCTCCTAAGTGCAAAAACATAGGAAATTGGACTAGAAATGTTGTGAACTCGAGGTGAAACTAAGCAAATAGGAAAGAAAATATATGCATAAATCATGTAAAATACTGACATATCAATGAGTTGCATCCCGACATGAATGACCACCATTACCTGAGCAATGCAACCAACGGAATATAGAATCCCTCAACACCACATTACCAGGAACGACAATTTTATTTTTCCTTCTCCAAATGCTTTGATTCCAAGAAAAATATCGTCTTCCATTCGGTTTCTTTTTTATTTCTTCAATAATCTCAGAATTTGCTACATTCTGTTCATACGCCACATGTATTTCCTTTAAGAAATCACACTCTAATACTAATAAAGCCATGTTCAAAACATCTGCCCCTTCTACTCTCGATAAGGCATCAACAACTATATCTTCTTTTCCCTGCTTATACTGTATCTCATAGCTGAATTCTAGTAGCTTAGGTAACCATTGTTGTTGAATCGGAGTGTTCAAATGTTGTTCCAATAGATACTTCAGACTTCTCTGATCAGTTCTTATCACAAAATGTTTTGGAAGTAGATAATGACACCATTTTTGAACTGCAAATACCACAGCCAAGAGCTCATTTTCATAAATGGATAAGTGAAGTTGCTTCCTTTTCAAATGTCTGCTAATGTAAGTGTTAGAATTCAGAGTTTAATGAGTAAGAGCTGATGCTCAGATTAAGAATAGAGAAGAATAAGAATAAGTGTAAAGAGATTTTATTATCTCAGTTAGTGTAAAGTGTTACAATAAGTTACATATTTATAGAACATAGAAATATAGCCGTTAGGTACAACTTGGTACAACTTAGTCGTACAACTAAGATTTGGTACGACTAGGTACAACTTGGTACAACTTTCTTCTCTTCTTGGGCCTGAATTCCTTATTGGAATTTGTTGCTTGATTAATACTCCCCCTCAAACTTAGTCGGAGTGAGTGTGAAGACTAAGTTTGATTTTCCCGAAAACAAATCCTCACAACTACCTCATTAAAAACCTCACAAGTACAAACCCGGTGGGAAAAACTCCTTGTGAGGAAAAGAGTGTAGTGTCTCTGGAAATGGAGAGGCATGATCAAGGGTGAGTGAGATCTACTAGTCCAAGCTTGCTGTAGATGTGGTTGCAAATTTTGAGACTTGTAGCTTTGGTGAATATGTCAGCTAGGTGATCTTCGCTTCTTGTGTAGCATGGGAGGATTACTCCTTCAATGATCTTTTCTCTAACTTTGTGACAATCCACTTCTATGTGCTTGGTTCGTTCATGGAAGACTGAATTGGTAGCAATGTGAATTGCTGCTTGATTGTCACAATGCATGGTAATGGGACTTGTGCTCTCAATTCCTAGATCCTTTAGAAGCGCCTTTAGCCATACTAGCTCATTTGTGAGCTTCTTCATTGCCCTATACTCACTTTCAGCACTTGAGCATGAGACGACCTTTTGCTTCTTGGATTTCCAGGTTACTAAGTTCCTCCAATGAATGTGCAGTAGCGGTTGTGGATTTTCTATCCATCGTATCTCCAGCATAGTCCGCATCACAATAGCCCACAATTTCAGTACTATCATTCTTTCCCATCCAAACACCTTGCCCTGGTGATCCTTTGATGTATCTCAGAATTCTTTCCACCATATTCCAGTGGTGTCCCAAAGGCTCTTTCATGTGTTGGATCACATGATTCACAAGCAAAACATAGGTCAGGTCTTGTTATGGTTAAGTAAATTAACTTACCTACAAGCCGTCGGTATTGGGCTGGATCTTCATATGGTTTGTCAAGTGGATCTTCTTGTCCTTTCTCCCCCTTTCTCCTGACCTTGTAGCCATCTTCAAGTGGTGTCTTGGCCGGTTTAGAACCTAATTTTCCTGTCTCCGTAAGCAAATCAAGTGAATATTTTCTTTGGGATAGAAACAAGCCTTTCGGAGAGCGGCATATTTCTATTCCTAGAAAATATTTAAGTTCACCTAGATCTTTTATATCAAATACAGATTTAAGGAAAAGTTTGGTTTCTTTAATACCTGCTTGATCATTGCCGGAAATGATCAAGTCATCTACATATACCAAGACCACAATGATTCCTTGAGCACTTTGAGAAGTAAACAAGGTGTGATCAGCCTCCGATCTTTTAAATCCTTTGGCTGTTAATGTGAAGCTTAGCTTGTGGTACCAGGCTCTTGGGGATTGCTTCAACCCGTAAATGGCTTTTCTAAGTTTGAAAACTTTGCCATGAGGCAGTGAACTTTCAAGACCGGTGGAGGCCTCATGTACACTTCTTCTTCAAGCTCCCCTTGGAGGAATGCGTTTTTGACATCCATTTGCCATAATTCCCAAGATAGGTTGGTTGCCAATGATAGAATCACTCGGACTGTATGAAGCTTAGCCACTGGTGCAAAGGTGTCCGTATAGTCTTCTCCATAAGTTTGAGTAAATCCCTTGCAACCATGCGAGCTTTATACCTTTCAATTTCTCCATTGCTGTGATACTTGATGGTGAATACCCATTTAGATGTCACAGCCCTTTTTCCCGAAGGTAGATCATTCACATCCCAAGTGTGATTTCTAACCATTGCTTCTATCTCAGCATTTATAGCATCCATCCAGACCTTGATTTCTTTTGCTTCTTCGTAGGTCTTAGGAATGTAATGCTGCTCTATCTTTCAAGGAATGCTTGATGGTATGATGGCAAGAAGGCAAGAGAACACTGAGCTTGTATAGGGTGAGCCACAGCTTGATGATTATAATAGACCCTGGTTTGTTTCCAATGGTCCGGACTAAATCTTTGACGTGCAAATCTTTGGCGTGTGCTTCTCCTCAAGGTTGGTTCTGGTGCCTCTTCTTCCTCATGATATTCATTCTCCTGAATATCAGCTTCTGGTGGAGTATCTTGATTAACTCCCCTTGTTCATTTACTCCTTCGTCATTCTCTTGCTCATTTGGAACATTTACCTCTTCTTCTTGAATCTGATCATCTTGATTGTTTGCAGGAGCTGTTTGCTCTTTATCCATTTGAGGAAGACCCATGTGACTTAAAATGTGTTGAAGAGAGGCTGCTCGATCTGCTGTAGAGTCAGCCAAGTCTTTCACACTTTCCCAGCCCGACTTCTCAAAATAACTTTGATCTTCTAGGAATTTTACATCTCTAGACGTCATGATGCGTTTGGTGCTTGGATCATAGCATCTGTACCCTTTTGAGTAGTGGAGTATCCAAGGAACACGCTTCTAGTGCTTTTAGCATCTAGCTTATTCCTTTGATCACTTGGCACTAAGACAAAACAAACACTACCAAACACACGTAAGTGATTAATATTAGGTTTGGTTTTGTTTAATACCTCAAATGGTGATAAGTCATCTAAGACTTTTGTTGGAATTCTATTTATGAGGTAGCATGCGGTCATGACAGCATCTCCCCAAAATCTTCTTGGCATGTTTTTGTGGAACATCATTGATCTTGCTACTTCCATCAAATGCCTATTCTTCCTTTCGGCCACTCCATTTTGTTGTGGAGTGTAAGGACAGCTCGTTTGATGGAGAATGCCATGATTTGCCAAATGAGCTTTGAAAATGTGGCTTGTGTATTCTCCTCCATTATCCGATCTTAGTACCTTTATTTTAGCATTGAAATGATTAATCACATATGTTTGAAAGTTGCAAAATGCCTCAAATACTCTATCTTTAGAAGGTAACAATGTGACCCATGTATATTTCGATTTTTCATCTATGAATGTCACAAAGTATTTTAGGTTATCTCTAGATAGGCAAGGTGAGGTCCAAACATCAGAGTGAACTAAATCAAAACAATTCTCATATATTGATAAGGAGTTTTGGAAAACACTTCTACAATGTTTTCCCAAAATACAAGACTCACACTTAGAGTTATCAAAGACTACATTGGGCATAATTAATTTTAAAGCGGGGTTTATAGGGTGGGGGCTAATCTAGCATGCCAAAAATAATAAAAAAACAAAAATAAAAAAAAAGAAAAAAAAAAAAAAAAAAAAAAAAAAAAAAAAAAAAAAAAATCTTAGTGTTTTTCCTAACACTTCACCGGTTTTAATATCCTGAAAATGAAAGCTGTTAGGTCCAAATATAGCATAAGCATTGAGATCGGTCGTAGCTCTTTTTACCGAGACCAAATTATTGCTAAATGTAGGCATATAGAAGGCACTAGATTCATTTCCAAAGAGGTTTAAATTTCCTATGCCTTTAATTGGTACTCTAACTCCATTAGCAATTTCAACATGACCAGAGGTGTTTTGAATATTATTTAGTAGATTAGGATCTTTAATCATATGGTGAGAAGCTCCTGAATCTACTAAAAGCATTTTTGAAGAATTAGAGGCTAGAAATGTGATACCAGACTCCTTGCAAATTTGCATGGTTTTGATCATTGCCTCTAGGTCTGCTCTGCTCATGGTGATCATGCCATTGTTTTCTGAAGTAGAGGCTTGATTAGAATAGCCATTTGGAGCATTTGTTGTTGCACTCGGGTTCTGACCGAGTGGTGTACTCGAGTTTAGTCCAAGTACGTTTGGTTGAGCTTGTTGTCTTGCTCTGTAGTTGGCTCGGAGATGAGGATGGAGGATGAAGCATTCCTCCTTAGTGTGTCCTATCCCTTGGTTGAATCTTCCTAATTTCTTGCAATGTTCACATTGCTTTGATGTTCCTTTCTTATTGGAACTGAATGGAGGTCTGTAGACTCCTTTGTTTGCCGTTGGCAAATCTTCTTTGTTGAAGAGGTCTAAAGATCCTTGCTCCTTTTGAATTTGAGAGTATACATTTTCAAGGCTCTGTAGCTTCTCCTCCCTTAAAATGTACTTGATAAGATCATTGAATTTTGGATGGAGAGATTGGAGAAGTCCGAACACTCTATCTTGCTCTCTTCTTTCCTCTATAATTTTGAGGTCTTTTGTGCTTGGTCTCAGCATATCTAGTTCAGCAAGAAGTGATCTATATTTACCAAAGTGTTTGGTAAAATCTTGATCTTCTTGAGTGAGGCTGCTGAGAGCTTTCTTTACTCAAATACTCTTGAGAGATTGGTGATGTCTCCATACACCTTCTTAAGAGTTTTCCAGAGTTCTTGAGCTGTCTCACAATATGAGTAAGATTCAAATATTGAATCACTCAAGGAGCTGTGGATTATGCTTGAGCACCATTTGATCTTTTTGCAGCCATTTTTCCTGAGCTTCTTCATCCCCTTCTTGAAGCTCTTTTCCTTTGGCTGGTTCAATTTGATTCCATAAGCCACGTCCGCAAGTTGGATTTTGTGGATCGTGACCATAGGAGATAGTTTTCTCCTCCTCTTAGGGTGACTCTTATTGCGGTTGGTTTTGTCTCCTCCATGATTAAACCAATATGATTAACCGTTTGATACTACACTGCCTCAACTTCACCAACTCATCTAGGATGAATTAATTTCAATCTCAGAGTTGGTAAAATGTTCTTTGAAAGATCTCCAGAAATAAACCACTCTAACTTCACACAGCTCGTCTAGGATGAATATATATATCAATCTCAGAGCTTTTGGAGGAAGTTAGAAGGATGTATTTCCAGGAAAACCAAAGAAATTTTTCGGAGAAGACAGTGAACAGTACAAAAACGGGTAGAAATTTGAATTTCGAAAAAAAATCTTTCGATTTGGAGCTCTGTAGAGCTTGTGAATGCTGCGGAAGCTTTGACTATGAAGGAGGAGATGATGTAGATGCAAAAGAGATAAAGAGGAGGCGTGAATCTTCAAGAACCAGTTTCTGAAATTTCTGGGCTGTAACAATGGTGAGAAAAACAAATCTTGAGAAAGAGAATGATGAAATCAAAGGATAGATCTTGATTATGGATCACTGCTCTGATACCATGTTAGAATTCAGAGTTTAATGAGTAAGAGCTGATGCTCAGATTAAGAATAGAGAAGAATAAGAATAAGTGTAAAGAGATTTTATTATCTCAGTTAGTGTAAAGTGTTACAATAAGTTACATATTTATAGAACATAGAAATATAGCCGTTAGGTACAACTTGGTACAACTTAGTCGTATAACTAAGACTTGGTACGACTAGGTACAACTTGGTACAACTTTCTTCTCTTCTTGGGCCTGAATTCCTTATTGGAATTTGTTGCTTGATTAATAGTAAGCTAGAGGATGCCCTTCTTGCATTAGTACAACTCCTATTCCAGAGCCACATGCATCCGTTTCCACTACAAATGACTTGTCAAACCTTGGTAATGCCAGAACCAGTGCTTGGCATAAAGCTTGCTTCAAATTTTCAAATGCCTCTTGTGCTTCACTATTCATATGCATTTTTCTTGGTCAATACTGTTAATGGTCGAGCAATAGCCCCAAAGTTCTTGAAAAATCTTCTGTAATACCCTGCTAAACCCAAAAATCCTCTTAATTGCTTCATGTTCTTAGGCAATGGCCACTCAGCTACTGCTTTTATTTTGCAAGGATCGGTCGAAATACCCTCAGCTTCAATATAATGACCCAAGTACTCTACTCTTTTAGTAGCAAATGCACACTTACTTCTCTTTGCATACAAACTGTTCTCCTTCATGAGTTCAAAAACTATTGGCAGATGAGATACGTGTGCTTCTATTGAGTCACTGTAAACCATAATGTCATCAAAAAATATCAACACAAACTGTCTGAGATATTTTCTGAAAACTGTGTTCATCAATCCTTGAAATATAGCAGGAGTGTTAGTCAAAACAAATGGCATTACGAGATATTCATAATGTCCAATATGAGTTTTAAAAGCCATTTTATGAACATCATTAGGGTCCATCCTCACTTGATGATAACCGGCCCTTAGATCAATTTTTGAATATATCTTTGATCCACCTATCTTTGTCCTTCACAGTTAAGCCATTTAATTCCCTATAGTCTACACATAGTCTCCATGTGCCATCTTTTTTCTTGACTAAAACTACCAGAGATGCATACGGGCTAGAACTAGCTTGAATAGTTCCACTAGATAGCAATTCTTGTACCATGATCATGAAATCTGATTGGAATGTATGATGTTGAAAGTTCCAAGTAAACTGAGTTACTGTACCACTCACGTTTAACTTCGTGCCATCAGCTACTGCTACTCTCATCAATTGCGATGTTTGAGGTACACATCCCAATTTTTCTGCAGTCTTCACATCTATGAAGTTATGTGTTGACCCTAAGTCTATCAACAAAAATATGACTTTCTTCTTATGGATACCTTATATTTTCATTGTCTTAAAATCTGCAATGCCTTCTACTGCACTTACAGAAACTTGTGGCATATCCTCAACTTCTTCTTTATCTTGTAATGCATCTTCAAACATATCCTCATCATCCTCCAACTCTATGGAATACAGCTGCGTTTTCTTATGTTTAAGATAATGATCTGGTGTGTATTTCTCATCACAATGATAACATAGTCCTTTCGCCCTGCGTTCACTCATTTCTTCTTGAGATAAGAACTTTCTTGGTTCTTTGTTGATAATCCGAGGTAATGTATTCACTATTTGATTACTCAACTTGTTATCTGACTCCTTCTTGTAATGATTGTAACTTTTACTCTGATTCATATAACCATTGTTCACATTGCTTTTTGGAGAAATTTGAGGTCACATTGCTTTTTGGATGAGCCTTCTCGTACAATCTTCCCAATAACAGACAATGCCTCACTGATCTTGGTTGAAATATCCTAATATGCATTTGTGTATCTGTTCGCAAGCCAGCCAAATATGCACTCATCAACACATCTTCAGATAAATTGACTCTTGTTTTGATCAATTCAAACTTCTCATGGTAGTCTACAATACCACTTGTTTCTTGTAAACGTTTCAATTCTACTATTGGATCATCCAATACATCTTCAAACCTTTCTTTCATCAAAACCTTATACGCCTCCCAATCCATGTTCAATACTCCATCATATGCTGATTGAACAAGCGAATGATGAAAAGTCCACGCATGACTATCAAAATGCAATGCTGCGATTTGTATCCTCATTTCATACGGAGTACTATCAACCACAAAGAATTCTTCTGCTTTGAACACCCATTCTTTGTATCTTTCGATATCAAAACGAGGAAAATTGACCTTGCCCAATCTTGTAGAGCCTGAATATGTTGATTGATTATTCGATCTTCTATTTCTCGTCGTTTCTGGGTTTCCCGATGTTGATGGAGAATTCCGATTCTGATTTTATTGATCACTACTCGGCGTTTGATTCGGAAGCATCAGCTTTATCGTCTCCATTAAATCGGCATGATTCTGATTCATTTTCTCTTCCCATTCTTGGGTTTTCTCGTTCAACATAGATGCCAATTTTGTACTCACCACTTCTTCTACCTCATGCGTCACCGTCTCTTTCAAGGTTGAAATAGCTCTCGTTTCTGCCATTGTCATTATTCTGAGGTCAAATAGCTCTGATACCTTTGATACAATAAAATCGTATCTAGTCAAATACAATCAAACAGAGTAAATCGTACTGTATTATACCGAATTCGAATCAATGTTCATAGAAAACAAAGAATCAACTCACCTATCGCCAAGCTCAAATCAAGCTTTAACAATGGTGGATTACAAGACAATCAAAGAACAAAAGAATCACAATCTATCTGAATGAATCTCCCCGATTAAACAAACTCGTCTTTTATGTTTCTAACAGCTTTCTTCTCTTGATCTCACCCCCACATGTCCTCTTTTAGTTCCACATGTCATCATCCGCCTTTTGCTTCTTCTACAGATAATGTGAAATACTCTTTATGTATCAGAGTCTTTCCATTTCACTCACACTCCTTTTACTATATCAAAATCACCCCTCCGTTCCCCCCTTTTTTGCACCCATATCGATGATTTTTTGCTGAAATGTGAGAGGCCTAAACGGCCGTAATTAACAGAGAGAAGTCAAACATTTGATTACCGCAAATCGTTCATTATTCAGCGGTCTTTTGGAAACTAGTGTTCGAGAGCATAATATTGAGTCAGTGATCGGTCATACCCTTCCGGGGTGGCGTTTTGAAGCAAATTACTATGGTGATGATTTAAATGGCAGGGTGGTAGTTGGCTGGGACCCTGTGCTTTCAGTGGTATTTTATTACAAATCACCTTAATTGGTACTCTGTGGGGTTCATAACCCATTACTAATCAGTCTATCTATATTGGCTTTACATATGGATTATACACTGAGACAGATAGGTAGCCTTTATGGGATTCAATTTGGTTACTTGCTTCGACATCCATTTTATCTCGATCCCCTTGGCTACTACTAGGAGATTTTAGTCAGCTATTGTGTGCTAATGAACTATACTCTTTGCTTCCTTATCCGGTGTCAATCACAGGGATGTTGGATTTTCAGTCATGTCTCCACACAAGCCTTTTGTCGGATCTCCCATCTCGTGGCTGCTTCCTTACTTGGATGAATAAGCAGCCTCTTAATTCAATTGCTAGGAAACTCGATTGAGCATTGTGCAATGAACCATGGATGGATACTTTTCCATTATCAGTGGCTGAATTTGACGCTCATTGTCCATCTGATCACTCACCGTGTTTGGTAACTCTAGAGCCATCTCAATATCAAAAGAAGGTTCCCTTCAAGTATTTCTCATTTTTCTTTTCCTATCCGGATTTTAGCCAATTGATGCAGGAAGCTTGGCTGGATTTTGACTGCTTTGAACCTTGTCTGATTCTGCTTTATAAGAGGCTCCAGTCAGCGAAGTATTGCTGCAAAGAACTTAACAGGGAAACATTTGGGAATATTCAACAGAGAGATAAGGAGGCGTTTGATACTCTCTAGTCTAAGCAAACTCAGTTGCGTAATCATCCATCACATACTCTCTTTAAGAAGGAGAGGGAAGCTCGGGATTCTTGGCTTTTCTGGTCTACTGTGATGGAAATCTTTTACAGACAGAAATCTCACATCAGATGGCTTGGGGATGGAGATGCTAATACACCTTTTTCCACGGATTAGTTCAAGGGAACCTCTCAAAGAACATTATTCATCATCTCAGGACTCAAGACAATGTGAATGTCACTGATCTCTCTCAACTCAAGCTACTTGTGGACTAGTTCTATTTTCAGCTTTTAAGAGCCTCCAACCCTTATGTTCAGGTGCCCTCAGTTCAGAGTATCAAGGATATTCACCCATTTTGATGCAACCATTCTCTCTCTCAGAGGCTACTAGCTCTCCCTTCTCCGGAGGAGATAACAGCCATAGTTTTTGGGATGCCTCCAAATAAAGCACCAGGGCCCGATGGATTTTCTGTGGAGTTCTTTGTATCCTCTTGGTTATTAGTTTGAGCGGATGTTATAGCGGCAGTCTTCTTTGTTAACTCCAGACTTCTCAGGCAGGTTAATGCTACTATTATAACTCTCATTCCCAAGGTAACTGGAGCTGATCGATTGATGGACTTTAGGCATATTGCTTGCTGCAATACAGTGTACAAATCATCTCCAAAATCTTATCTAATAGGCTCAAGCTATTCATCAATGATGCGGTGCATCTGAATCAAGTTGGGTTTGTTCCAGGGCGACTTCTTTGTGAAAATATTCTACTTGCAGTATCTAGAGGATGTCTGCAAATTGATCTCACTAAAGCCTACGATAAGCTGGACTGGATCTTCATTCTAAACTTTCTCAAAGCTCTAGATTTGCCGCCAAAGTTTATAAGGTAGATTTGAGAGTGTATCACCACGGTTTCATTCTCAGTAGCCCTTAATGGGGAGTTAGTGGGCTTTTTTCCTGGTAGACGAGGGTTACGTCAAGGAGATCCCATCTCTTCATCTCTCTTTGCGCTTGCAATGGATGTTCTATCCAAGTGTCTGGACTTGGCCGCAGCCTCAAATGTCTTTGGCACTCATCCTCAATGCTTGTCACCATTGGTAACTCATCTCTCATTCACTGATGATGTTCTTATTTTCTTTGATGGCTCGATGAGATCGGTACATGGTATTTTGGAAATACTAGACCAATTCTATTTTTCCTTGGATTTAGAAGTCAACTTGCAGAAGACTTTTGTCTTTACTGATGGAGGTAATCCATCCCATGTAAGGGACCTGGCTGCTAGTTGTGAAGTAAGGCAAGGGAATCTTCCGGTTCGTTAATTGGGGCTACGTCTGCTACCTCACAAGATGAGGTCCTAGGATTATCAATCCCTACTAGACAAGATCACAGCAAGGGTCTCCTCCTGGCTTGTCAAACATCTCTCATTCGCGGGAAAGCTACAACTTATTCAATCAGTTTTGTATGGTATTATCAACTTCTGGGCATCGGTCTTCCCATTGCCAAAGGCTTGCTTGAGAGCTCTAGAAATAATTTGCAGCGCCTTCTTGTGGAGTAGGGATCCAAACTCTGCAAGAAGTGCTAAAATCTCCTGGAAATCAGTCTGTACGCCAAAGGAGGAAGGCGGTCTCGGGTTGCGCAGGCTTGAACCATAGCACAATGTTTTTGGTCTTAAGCGGGTTCTCTTTGGGTGTCTTGGACAAAGGAGGTCTTGCTTCATGGGAGACTATTCTGGGATCCATCTCTTGCCTCATCTGGGAGTTGGCTTTGGAAAAGGCTTCTTAAATTATGTGATCTTGCAAGACACTTTCTCACTAGCTCTTTGGCTTCGGGGTCTTCAGCCTTTTTCTGGCATGATGATTGGACGGGTCTGGGGCCTCTTATTAACATCTCTGGAGCTAATGGTCCCAGAGTTTTGGGAATATCTCGGATGGCTACGGTTTCTCAAATGATAAGGAATAGGGAGTGGCTTCTTCCAAGAGGGCACTATCCTATTATTACACTCATGCGATCTTCTCTTCCATCAGTGTCAAATCTTATTCCGGGTATCAGGGACTTTATCTCTGGAGAAACTCCCCTTCAGCGCCTCCAGGTATCTTCTCATGCATCTATCCAAACATGGACTACCCTGCAGCCGCTTGGTTAAAGGGTCTCATGGGTAAGGGAGGTTTGGTTTTCTCAAAGAATTCCCAAACATGCTTTTATCTTTTGGTTTGTAATGCGGAACAGGATGACCACAAGGGATCGTCTTTTGTCTTGGGGTCTTCAAGTTCCATCCTCATGTCTTCTTTGCAACACAGGGGATGAATCTAGGGATCATCTCTTCTTTTCCTGCCTTTTTGCGAAAGAGGTCTGGTATGCTTTCTTCACTCATCCTACTTTGTCATTGCCGTTGGACTTGTCTGGTATTGTCTCTTGGGTAGGTAACGCCTCCAGGTTCAAGAAAGTTAATATCATCTCCAAACTGATCCTTCAAGTATCGGTTTACGAACTTTGGAAAGAAAGGAATAGAAGGGTTCATGAGCTGTACCCCATCACCATTCCCTACTTATCAAATATATCCAATTACTTATGAGGGCCTGACTTCACGCTCTGGATCGTAAGGCTAACACCCTCACTCTACCAGCTGTGGTACCCGCATCGCCATCGAACTTGACCTATCTATAAACTTGGTTTGGATTCTTCCAATTCAACACTCACGCACCGGGCCCGTAATCACTGATCATCTGTCTCATATGTTAAGCTATCGACAGTTTATTATCTCTCTCTCACATATCAATCTCGCTGTATTTTATTTAGCCTTGTATTTCGCTACTTTATCTCCCCAAACATTCCAATTGTAGCTTCAAATGGTATCTCCCTAAGTAGCATGGAAACAGAAACGGGTACGCGGAAACGAAACACGTAGAAACGCATAAACGATTTTTTTCAGAAAATTAGGAAGCAGGTACGTGTTGGAAACTTGAATATATATATATATATATATATATATATATATATTTTACATATATATTTATTTTAAAAATATATAGTATATATATAATTTTAAAAATATAGTGAAACATTAAAAACATATTAAAAACAATAGAAATCCAATAAATTTTTATTTTATTAATTAGTTTGGAATTTTAAAGGTAAGAAAACATATATAAGGCATATCTCATGTTTCCAAATTATTTATTTAATATGTTTTCAAATAAAATAAAAACAAGTTTCCATCACGTTTCCGAAACGTAAATAAACGTTTTCATCGCGTTTCCAAATGATGGTTTTTTGGAAACGTGATTTGATCTTCTCAAATCAACCCCACAACTTTATGATCTTTTCAAATCAACCCCTTGATTTTATTTGATTTTTCCACACCATTCCCTCAAATAAAAACCAATCAGATTTAACTAAAAATAATTATTTTATCGATAATTATGAAATTTCTCTGTCCAGAACACGGGCGTTACAAGCCCCACCGCCTTCCTTCCTCCTCTGAATCTAAATTTGTCTATAAGTATATACTTCGATAGAAGTAACTCTCTCTGAGTGGATATGCGCCTCTTGTAGGGTTGGAAGATTGAGAAATAGACTTATATATCTGAAAAACTAAACCGAGAACCGAATGGATACCCGAAATATAGTTTTCTAACCATTTTGTTTTATTGTACCAATTATATGTAACCAATTTGAGAATCATCATTTTTTAATTCTAATTTATTTATTTTTCCATAATATTTTTGAACATATATTATAATAAAATGGAAAGTAAAATTTATCTAGTTTATTATTTATTGTTTGCTCTCTTTTTTTGTTCGACTTCCTTTTTGATTAAGGAAATAATTTAGGTAAATATTTAATTAAATATACATAAGACTCTTAAAATATATATTATTTAAAAATTTAACCTAATTCATTATAGATTTAAATGAATAATTAAATATTTATTCGTGGTTAATTGTAAAATATTTAAACTTGTTGAAAAACATGTGCGAACTTATGTATTTTCAAAAAGAAAAAAGTAAAGATTATATATTTGATTATTTATTAAAATTTGTTTTACATGTGTCATAATTTTATCGATCAACCAACATGTGTCATGATCTCGTGAATTATAATTTTGATATATGTCGAGCTCTCGTGAGTGCAACCAAGCTTTATACAATAAGATACCCGGGTGTAAGCCAGCCATACCCCTAGTTTAACATAAAGTTTGAAGATAAACTGCTCAAAACTAAAAACCAAACTATATTGATTTACATATTGTGTTCATACATCACCTTTCTCTTAGAGATTTGCTCGTTTAAAGTGTTAAACACCATGGTGAAAGGAAAACAAAATTGCAACCTCAAATTTCATGATTCCAACTTCATAGAGACACAGGTAATTTCTCTTACACATCTTTTTTTTTTAACTCTTAGACATCATAAATTCAAAATATTTACCAAAAAAAAAACTTCCTTAAAACTCAAGGTTACTAATACTTGGCAGACTCTGCGAGGAACTAGCAGACTTTGCCATTATTTGACAAACTTTGTTGATAATTTGGCGGACTTTGCAAATATTTTGGCAGACTTTGCCTATAATTGGCAGAGGCAGCAAAAACAATGCAGACTTTGCTACTAGTTGACAGACTCTTTGAGCAACTTCTGCTGGTATTTGACAGATTTTGCTTATATATGGCACACTCTGCAAAAAGATTTGTGGACTTTGCCGATAATTGGCAGAGTTAGAAGAAATACCTCAAAATTTGCTAATATTTGGTAGACTCTATAAGCAACTAGAAGTGTCTGCAGGTATTTGGCAGACTTTTTGATGGTATTTGGCAGACTCTGCAAAAGATTTGGCGGACTTTGCTGATAATTGACAGAGTTAGCAGAAATACCGCAAACTTTGCTAATATTTTGCAAACTCTACAAGCATATATGAGTATTTAACAGACTTTACTGACATTTAGCCGACTCTACGCAAATTATGGCAGACTTTGCTAAAGTTTATTTTGAATTCATAAATAAAAATAAAAATGAACATCTTAAATTTATAAAATTTCATTATAGAATTATTTAGATTTTTAAACTTTATAAAATAAATTTAGAAATTTGTTAGGGTTTATTCTGAAATTTAATTTTTTTGTATTTTGATTAAATGTTATTTATTTTTACTTTTAAACAATTTTATGAATATCTTTTTTCCAAATTTTATAAATATTTTATTTTATTAATAATAACAAAATATAACAGATATTACTTTCCATCCACTCAAATGTGTTAACTGGATACAATCTTATATCTTATATAATAAAGTAATATTTATTTTGTGAGAACCTCTGAGCCGCTGACACGTCTCACTTGCTAACTCATTTTTTCTTTTCCTAATTTCTTTTTTTATTATTATCAAAAACCCTAAAAGTTTTTTTAAGTAAGACTTCTTTTGTGACAAGCTCTAAGACGCTGACACATGTCACATGCTAATCAATTTTTTTCTTTCCTAATTTCTTTTTCTTAATAACCAACCCCCCCCCCCCCAAAAAATATCTCTCAAAAGCTAAATAAAATAGTTGAAATCTTATTATCTACCAAAAACAAAACTTATATTAAATAAAATCTTATTATATTAAAGTTTTTTTTTTTAACTCTTACTAATTTCTTCTCCAATAGATCATATTTCAAAATAGAAATTTTAAAAAAATTCTAACCAAAACCCCAAAATTGAAATGAAATCTTATTATATACTAGGAAAAGTCCCGCGCGTTACGCGTGTTTGATATATATTTTTTATTTTTTACATTTTAGGTGTATGTATATATATACTACTTTTCTTTAATATTTTTATTATTATTGCATTTTTTGTGTATTTGTTTGTTCTATTTTTATTGTTTTAATTGCTTTTAATCATTGTTTTGTATGCACTATTATACATACATATTAAACTATTTTCGAGGTTTTTATTTGCAGTTAGTTTTATTAAGGTTTTTTGTTTAAATTTAATTCTTTAATTTATGTTTCTTATTGTTCTTTGTCTATTTTTTTCCTTGATCATTCAAATATTTCTACTAATAATATTTCCTTATAAATGTTTTAAATAACATCTTCATTACTTATTTTGGTTTTTGAAATCACACATTATTTGAAGTTTTGTAGTTGTTTCTTATAAAATCAATATTAATATTACTCAAATATTGATATAAATATCTAAATTATTCACTTCTACAATAAAGAAACCTTATTTTGTAATCAAAGATCTTAATCCAAATGCTTCAACAAGATTAGATGTTGAAGTGCTAATCGGAGATCTAAAAAGTTATCAAACACTAGCTACAAAATTAGAAGAAATATATGATTGCTCCATATGTCTAGAAAGTTTAAAAGGGGCAAAGAACATCAACAGTTCATTCATCTACAAAATAAGGTTTCTTTCATTTGAGAGACTTTCTCAATAGTGGAAGAGACTCTCTCCCACTTGCCCTATTCTTATTGGCCAATTTTTATTTTTAATTAAAACATTCATTTTAAAAATTTTGAGATGCCCATGTGAGTATCTATCATTGTAGATGCTCTTATGACCTTGTTCTATTGAATTATCTGAATTGGCTAACACTCTCATGACTCAAAGTTTGGCCGAAGAGCTGAAGTTCGGAAAGGCTATGCCTTGACTCAATATTCACGAAAATCTAGTGATATCGGAAAATAGGTTAAACCAACGTTGTCTCTAAATCTTATCGAAATCTAACCTGACTTTTAATTTTTCGTCCAAAGTTTTGGTATTCATTGGACGAGACCTCTTCAAGCCTCACAAGACACTGCACTTCTTCACAAGTATGCTTCCCCTCTCTCTTCCCTTCGAAACTCAAAAAAAAAAAGGAAAGAAACAAATATAGTTGATGTGACCGAGGGATTTTGTGCGTAAATCCATGCATCTTTCGGAGCCTCGCGGATACTTGTCCAAAGGAAAAAAGAAGGATATAGGTCAAAAAGAAGTGAGCCGAGGGATTTTGTGCATAGACCCGTGCATCTTTCGGATTCTCGTGGAAGCCTCTCCAAAGAAAAGAGCAAGGGATTGATAAAAAAAATTAAATGATACCCTAGAAAAGTAGGGAAAAATCGATCCCTTGGAAGTGAGAAAAGGGAGATGAAAGGAAGTATAAGAAGAAAGTCTTGGTGGAAGAGAGTCGACATCCTTGGATCGACATTCCCTTAGTAAGAACACCGTATTTTTTATTTTCAATTACTCAATGTAAAGAGTTGACAATGGGGATGCCAAAAGTCCTTTGGATCGTAGAATAAGGATTATTGATGCTTCCTATGGGAAAGTACTAAAGTAAGTTCTAAAGCCTAAGCGAGGAAGAGTGCGAAGAAGATATCCCCAAAGCCAAGTGAGTTCCCGTGATTTTTAAAACCTCTTTTCCATTCTTTTCTTTCTTGTTTGCTTGAGGACGAGCCAAGTCTAAGTCTGGGGGAGTTGATAACATCATATTTTTACCCATTTTACTATCAATTTCATATGGGTTTATGAAGAGTTTTGTAATATCTCAAGGCTAAATAGGCTATTATCGAGTATTTCGAGTGTCAAAGAGGTTTTACAGGTTTTAAGGGAAAATAGACTAAAAGAGGAGCAAACCCCGTTTTAAGGCAGTTTCAGAGCATCAGAAGTTTGACAATATTTGAAGACCTTTCAATGAACCAAATCCAAAGTTCTTTATGTCTATGGAAAGATGGAAGAGTCATGATTCACCTCAGACAAGAATCAAAGCAATCAATTAAGCCATTTGGAAGATGAAATCCGAAGAGTGAAGACATGTCAACCTCGGTCACACTGCTTGTGAACAAGGCCAAGCCTCTTGATGACTCCGGCCATAGGTCCCGTGACCGAGGACAGCCTTTCTCACTACCTTGATCACAATTCCGGTGACCGAGGCCAACTCCCCTGCCTCTACACTTATCAAAACGACGAGTTTAGCCTCCAAAGCCCTAAAACCAACTTTTTGGGCCTCAAGACCTATATATACTTAACTCTAAGCATTAGGGTTTCGTGTGCTTCAACTGGGACTTCG
The DNA here is from genome assembly GCA_028015245.1 of Cardamine occulta. Lineage (NCBI taxonomy): Eukaryota > Viridiplantae > Streptophyta > Magnoliopsida > Brassicales > Brassicaceae > Cardamine > Cardamine occulta. Next base: position 20,015,087 of record CM051386.1, read on the forward strand.
TGTGCCTTTTCACCAGGACAATTGTGCTTCACCACCTCTGGATACTCATCTCAAGAACCCTAGAGACGATCTAAAGGAGTCGCACCAGCCCTCTTGCTCGTATATGCCCTTGAAGTTCCACCATCTCTTTTCTCTTCAATCTCTTGATACTTTGTAATATCTCAAAATTTTATCTTTATTTTATGCAATCTATGAATTACTTTAACCTTGCTTTGATGATTCTTTTAAGCATACTTGTTGGGTTTAATTAAAGGGTTGTCGAAAGGAGGATTTGATCGTGTAATTTGATTGGAATTATTGTCTATGCATCCTCGTCTATACTGTTTTTTTTGCTATAATCTCTTTCTTAATGCATGTAGTTAGTGTCATGAACTAGCTACTGATTCTAGGCATTTAGGTTATGTTATCCGCTTGCTTAATATATTTGAACCTAGATTGGATGAATATTGCGTCATAACAAGCACATACCACTTAGTTATAGAGTTTTATGGATTATGATTGAACTTGATTTTAATGCTTTGATATATATATGTTGTTGCCTGCGTGAGTTGAGTACCAAAATATATTGATTTCAGCCGGTTTTCTCTATGGTAATAGGTTAATCGAACTTTCGTGTTTCATATGTCCGAGACTTAGGAATACACATGCATTTACATTGATTTATTTTGAATGAACTGATCATTGAACCCCTGCAATCCCTTGAACACCCAACATCTTTCTCTTATTGATTTACATTCATTTTATTTGCTTTACTTGTTGCGTGACACAACAAAACCCCAACCTTTTTATAATTGAGTTCTAGCTTTACTTGTTCCTCTGATTTGCAATACAGCTTTTCTCTCTGTGGGATCAATATACCTTAAATACTGCAATTGATTGATGTGCACTTGCAGCTTATTCATTGTGTTGTTTGAGGAAAACTTTGATAAACAGAATAAACGAACACATCAATTATGAATCATAATATTCCACCGGAATATTTATAAGACGAACCCAAATCGGAAGCACTTGGAAGTAATCTTCATGAGGATGTTCCACCCATCTCTCCAACACCAAACTCCAATTGCCATACGTCCATGCTCCCGCTGCCAAAAGTGAGTATAACTCTGTATTGAATCGAAAACAAACTGAAAACGAGACAATGCAAAACCCCAACACCTCTGATACTTACACTATAGGCTCAGTATATCATGTATCAAACTTGACATCCTTTGATTTTCTGGATTCAAAAGTCTCCCCATGATACTGCATCCATTCCTTTCTCTAGCATTAGCCTTGGGGACATGCCCCAATTTCATCGCCGTATGCTCTTCAATTGACATCTCTTTCAATGTTTTGTCCAACTCGTACATTATCATGCATCATCAAACAAACAATAAACACAAAATACACTGCACCACACAAACGCAAACCTCCCTGAACAACGACAAAAACAAGAAGCCTTCAACGAGGACTTGACGTAAAAAGTACATGAAACAACCACCAACGACTCTGTATTCTCGAAAAAACTAGGTTAAAACTTCAAAGAAATCAGTCTTATAACCCAAAGAAAGAAAATTCATCCAGAAAAATATTTGAAATTTTGGCAGACAATGGAAATATCCCCTATCACTTAAGTTTTATTCACTATAGATGAAAGACTCTAGTAGAAAAAGAGAATTCTAAGCCAAAAAGAGAGACATCTAATTAATTTTGCACGTAAAAAAAATAAAAATTAGCATGTGATGATTTATTTTGTTAATTAGAAAAAATCTTTAAAATCTAAAAAGAATATCAATTTGATATTTCGATACCGGATTATTCTAAATCAAATATCGGATTATTAGTGTATGACGAAGTTATGTTTTTACCCTAAGTGAAATTAAAATGCTTCACAGCACTCGAATCAATTTCTCAAATGTTATTTTCTGTGTTCCTCTTTTCTTTCATACCCTCATCAATCTTTTGTATCCCTCATTTTAATGAAAACCCGAAAATACCCTTAATTTTTTTTAATTAAAATTATTTAAATTAAATCCGCACTCACCGTAAGTACAACTTGGTACCGTTGTCTTCGGATATACTCGATTATACCCCCAGTTATATTATCTCAAGGTACAACCGGTATCCAGGTTATCTTAGAGATATACCCAGATGTACCTAGTTATACCCCAATTATATACTCATCTTGGGTACAACTGATACAACTAGTATCCAGTTGTACCCCAGTTATACCCATTCTGGGTACAACTGATATCTAGTTGTACCCCAGTTATACCCATTTTGAGTACAACTGGTATCCAGTTGGGCGCGCGTAACCAGCTTCGAACTTGAGCGCGCACAGCAGACTCGAACTACTGAGCTACTGTGTTTTTTATCGAAACATTTACAATTTAATGCTATTTAACCCTTATTTGGTCAGTTTCTAATTTCATTAAGGGTAAAATCGTCATTTTATAATAAATTTATAGGAGAGGGACATAACTGATTAAATATTATAGATAAGATCATTTTAGATTAAAGCTCACAGCACTCTCTCGTTCAATGGTGGTTCCTAAAACCCTAGCCAAGCCAGATATACCCTAACAAACACAATTTCTGATTGATCTCTCTTTCTCGAGCCGAGAATGAGCGATGGCAGCATGGACTTCGACGAATCACCACTTTCCTGGAAGGTAAAGTCTCTGGAAGCATTAGTCGACGGTTCTTTCTCTACGACTCTCTCGAAACTCTCATCGTCTTCTCGTATGGTTCCGTCGAGTAGAGATTTTCATTTTTACTACAACTTCGACGAGTTCAAGCGTCCTATAGATGAAATAGCTGGAAGCTCGCAATCAGTCCTTCAGACGATCGGTGAATCTAACCAGGTTTGGGGGAAATCGATGAAGTTCCCTGGCGATGTTGATGATGATGATGCGGAGGATTGGCTTTGTAATGTGAATGATGAATTTATTGAGAGATTCGATGTTTCTGTTGATGAGTTTAATAAGTTTCGGAAGAAAGAGGAAGAAATTGGTCGGCCTTTGGCTTATAATGGAGATGATGGGTTTCAAATGGTCTATGGGAAGAAGAAAAAACCGATTGGTAATGTAATTGGTGGCTCCGGTGGCTCTGGTGGTTCTATGATTGATGTTAAGGTTGCTGAGAGGGATAAGAACTCATCTGGTAAAGCTAAAGTTCCTTTCCATGTACCGACTATAAAGAAGCCTCAGGAAGAGTATAATATATTGGTGAACAATGCTAATAAACCGTTCGAGCATGTTTGGTTGGAGAGAAGCGAGGATGGCCAGCGGGCTATGCATCCATTGGTTAGTCTTTTGCGTTTTCAGAATTTTTTGTTTAGATGTTTTGAACTTTTGAAAGAGTTAGACTTTATATGAAAATTGGCTCACCTAAATTCAAATTTAGGGAGGATGCTACTAATATAATGTAGAATGAGAGAATTTCCTTTCGAGTGTAGTGAAGTAATCTTAAGAAACCTGCCTTGTGCTGCCAATAGTGTAGTCTCTTGGTTAGCGTTACTTTTGTTCTTTACTGCTTCATTAAGACTCTGGATTCTGCAAGCTTATGGTATTGTATTGATGAAAGGTGGCTTGGGAATAGATATGCTATTAATTTTCTTAGGTTTTTTTTTTGGCTGTCTGCATGTGGCATTTTCCTGCTCTTTTTATATGTTTATAATACTATGCAGGAGAAACTTTCAGTGATTGACTTTGTCGAGAAAGATGTAAACGAGATGGAACCTGTTAAGCCCCTTCCATTGGAAGAGACTCCATTCAAGTTTGTTCAAGATGTGAAAGATCTCAAAGAATTAGTTGCTAAATTGCGTAGTGTTGAAGAGTTTGCGGTAAATTTCTTTTTTGACTGTCTTTTGTAGTCCAATTTTCAGTGCATTGTTTGACCATATGTCTCTTGGTAGAAGGAGTAAGAAATTTGATAATTCTATCAGTATTATGTAATGGCTTGTTACTTGATCATTCACTTTTACAGAGTCTCTTGAAATTAATACTGAACTACCAAGGTTATAGTTATTTCAGCATTTTTTATTTGGAGAATATAAAGTTTCTGCTATTGTGTTGCCTAGCATTCTCTATATGATTAGATAGGCACAAAACAACTCTAACTTTGAGTTTCCTAGGTTGATTGATTTCTCTACCTTTCTCTTAAAGTTGTTTTGTTTGCTCTGTTTTAGGTTGATTTGGAGCATAATCAGTATCGATCTTTTCAAGGATTGACATGCTTGATGCAAATTTCCACAAGAACAGAGGATTATATAGTTGATACATTTAAGCTTCGTGTTCACATTGGTCCTTACCTAAGGGAGATATTCAAAGACCCTAAAAAGAAAAAGGTTTTTCCTGGGATTCATTAATTTCCTTTATATAAGGTCTAAAATATATGTTCTGTACACTGAAATCTGTTTATTTAATTAGGTAATGCATGGAGCAGATAGAGATATTATCTGGCTTCAACGGGACTTTGGCATATATGTCTGCAATCTCTTTGACACAGGACAGGTTTGACTTTGTTTCAGCGATGGTTTGTTATTTTTTTCTGTGATATATCCTTTAAAACATAAGAGACCCTTTTCCATAACACCTTTTGTTACATGGAAGAGGAATGATGGCAACTTATTGGTATTTGAATATCCCGCATTCTTCCTTTCTTTTCCTCTATGCCTGGAAATGGAAACTAGAACTTTTCTTCCTTACAAACTACACAGGACTTGGCTAGGTTGAGGATGTTTTTGACTTTTTGTTAACTATACCATCAACGTGATAACTGTCAACAATTTGCACAAAACTGAATTTTTACTTGTTCTTTTAGTAGATACTTCTAACACCCTCCTCACTGGTAGTAACTTACGTTAGGTTTAGTGAAAAAGCTTTGAATCTCATATTGCGGCGACTAAGCACACCGTGAAAGCATTTTAATTATTAAGGTTTTAAGTAGGAAGGTTTTGTTTCTTTCAGGCTTCAAGGGTACTAAATTTGGAGAGAAATAGCCTGGAGTTTCTTTTGCAGCATTTTTGTGGAGTTACTGCAAATAAAGAGTGAGTACTAGTCCTATCTGGATTATTTTTAAATTTCTTCACTCTCGTCCCTCACTCATCTTTCCACTTCTGTTTTGTTTATTGCTGCAGATACCAAACTGCAGACTGGAGAATACGACCCCTTCCAGAGGAAATGACAAGGTCAATCTTCTCTGTCCTGTGTCTTTGCACTACTGTTCTGGCATCAGTTGACTTGAGCTCTCACTTTTTTTATTTCACTGCAGATATGCAAGAGAAGATACCCACTATCTTTTGTACATATATGATTTAATCAGACTAGAACTGCAAAGAATGGCAAAGGATGATGAGCATACATACTCTCCTCTGCTTGAGGTAGTTATCGATAAACTATGCTGACAAGTTTAATATTCTTCTGCATGTTGGTATTTGCATGATAAATTGTCTTTCGTTTTGTCTGCTTTTTTATTACTATTTTTCTATTTGTTTCCACATTGGCCAAGTAGGATTTTTTGTGGCTTAAGAAACTTGATGGCATAGCATTTTTTGTGGAAAATGATTTGTGGCCAACTGTGCTGGGTGTATTTGGTGGGTTATGTTTGATTGTTTTCTTGTAGGCTAGGTAAATTTTCAGTGTTCTGATAGATTTAAAGCTATCTCGTATCATGTTCTTATTGTATTAGCTTCCTAACCTAAGTGATTCTCTAGGTTTGTAAAATTGGAGGAACTGCTCAGTACTAGATAATTGGTGGGTTTTGTTGTACCGTACACTAATTGGATTTTCTTATTGTATATTAGCTGCCCTACCTAGGTGATTTTCTAGGTTTTTAACACTCTTTTACTCTTTTGAGAGCAACTCTGAATGGCATCCATCATGCGTAAAGTAGTTCTCTGGCTGAATTGTCTTTTCTAAGCACAAGCGAAAAATAACTTTGTACCACATATTTTGGGAACTCATTGTGGTTATTGGCATTCACATTTATCTAGAATTGGAGATTCAGCTCCTTTGAATCTTTAACATCTTTGATTCTGTTATATTCAGTGGATGTATAGCCCAAAAAGAATATACTTCTTCCCCATAATTTTGACCATTTTGACTTCCTGTTTCTTACAGGTCTACAAGCGCAGTTACGATGTGTGCACACAACTCTATGAGAAAGAGCTATTGACGGAGAATTCATATCTTCACGTCTATGGGTTTGTTGCTTTTTCTTGAGAGAATCTACATACTTAAGTTTTGTTTCAGCTGACAAGGTGTATGCACTTGTTGATAAAACCTGTTAATCAGTTTGTTGTTTCATTGGCTAAAATTACTTCGTGAATGTGCTTACTGTAAACACAAGTATTATATTTATCATCATTTTGTTTAGGCTTCAGGCAGCGGGTTTCAATGCAGCTCAACTTGCCATTGTTGCGGTACGACGTTCTTGTCTGATGTAATAAATGATGCATCCTTACTTTGATTTTTCTCATTCTATATGGACCTCACTTAAAAACTTTCTATCATTTAGGGGCTCTGTGAATGGCGTGATTTCATTGCACGTGCAGAGGATGAAAGCACTGGTTATGTATTACCAAACAAAGTTCTTCTTGAAATAGGTATATAGCTGAGTGTTCAATTTTACCATCTGCCAATGAGTGGATTTATGTTGGCAATTCCTAACTTGGTCTAATGTTGCTGTCATAATAGCCAAAGAGATGCCTGTTAGTGTTAGCAAATTGCGTCGGATGTTGAAGTCAAAGCATCCTTATATCGAGCGTAATGTTGATTCGGTGGTCAGTGTCATCAGGCAAGCAATGCAAAATTATGCAGCATTTGAGTCTGCTGCTCTATCTTTGAGAGAAGTGTCTCCTGTAACTGTAAGATATCTCTAATGATTTATTTTCTTTTCTCTTTCTGTTTATATAATTGTACTGTAATCTTTTGGTTGAGGTGTATAAGCTAGTTGAAAGCCGATTAAGGTATTAAAATCCTCTCCTACTCAACCTGAAAAAAATTCAGAGCCTTGAGTTGTGATTATTTAATTTCAAGGGCTAATTGTAAATCAAACTTTGTAGTTCTGAAACCTCACCTAATAGCTGGAACTCAGAGTGCATGTGGTGCCTATTACTATATTCTCTGTGTCTGTTTCAGATATGGATTTCTCTTACTGTGTAGGTCATGGATAAGAATATTGAACCAATTATTGAGAAGAGAGACGGGTACACAGAAGACGTAGTAGCTTCTCCGAGTTTGAAGGAGAATTCCATGCAAGTTGAGAGTAATACCAGGGGCCCAATTATGGTTGCAGCAAATACTAATGAAGGGAGAGGTTTAGGCGCTGGCTTGTTTGGTTCAGCTAAGGTGACAACACCTATTTATTACTTTTGGCTGGTACTCTTTATTATACATGCCGGACTCACAAAGACCTTTCTGTTATTTATTAGGTTTCTGGGGCTGTTCTGATCTCTAAGAAACCAAGCAGTGGTTTAGGAGCATTACTGGGAAATGCAGCCTCGAAGAAGAAATCTCGAACTGATGAGAAGGTAAGTTTGTTTCACTGAGAACTGAAGAGTTCATTTTGGTTGCAGAATGATGGATAAAATTGTTTTCAGGTGAAGGAAGAGGTGAAGCTCGAACAGATTAGATCATCTGTAAACCTGTCATTCCATTCTTTCACCGACAAAAGTTCTGACGCAAAGTCAGCTACTGGAACATCCCCAAAGGTTCATGGGAAGCCTGAAGAGGTCTCCACTACTATGCCAGCCTCTGTTTCCAAGGAAGATTTAGAAGAAGCCTCAGAAATCGTTGGTATTTCTGGTAGAGTTTCAGAGTCCGAAGTATCTGGTTCCGAGACAGCCGATGTTATACTATTAGACAATAGTGATACAAAGGAAGATGAGGGGGAAGATGAACCAATGTCTCTCTCGGAGTTGTCCACAAACTTTCAGAATTGCTTTAACTCCATGAATAAGATCAACAAGGCCCAAAAGCAGCCCAAGTTTATAAACATAGAGCCGTTTGATTATGAATCTGCAAGGAAAGAGGTGAAATTTGGGGAAGGAAACAAGGGAAGACAAGAAGGAAAGAAAGATGTTGCAGCAGGTCAGAAGAAGAAGGGGTCTGGTGTGACGGAACAGTCTGAATTTGGTCAAGGAAAACGGCGTCAAGCCTTTCCGGCATCTGGGAACCGAAGTATGAGCTTCAAAAATTAGGCTGCTCTCAAACTGAATGGAATCAAAGTATTTGATTGATGGTTTTGTTTTAATCATTATTGATTTTGGTTATGGTCTGGTGAATTTTGGTTTTGATCATTTTCATTTTATCTACTACATAGTTCCCACTTTGATGGGGACTTTAGGGATTGATTACAAACTCTTTGATTCGTAACATCATATCTGATTCTTAGTTCAAAACTCAAGATCGATTGTTTTCTTAATTGTGTTTTGGTCGAGGAGATTTTGTCTATGTTTTTGCCAATTCGGCTACTAACACCTCATCCTGATTTGTACACCTCAGAATTGTTAAAACTTCATTTTTTCAGTCTCACTCTATTTCGAACTCCAAAATAGAGAAGTGATTTATATTAACTTTATTTTACCCCTTTAAAATTTAAATATCTATTCATCACTCTATTATGGAGTTGAAACTTTTCTTATTGATAAGAATGTTTCCTAGAATCTTAGATGCATTTTATACTTAAACAAAACTGCAACACATAAAATATTTCGAGTTAACCATAAAAAAAGTTAAAAACTAGTTATCTATTTAATTAAAATTTTATAATTCAGCAATAACTTATATTTAGTAGATAATATAACGACATAATTAAGCATAAATTAAAATTATATGATGAAAATTGAAAATAAAACTAGAAAATATAAAATAAAATTTAGATTTGAATCAACCCACACTAATTTTACTAAAATACCGCTTAAACGAAGTTAATATGCGGAAAAATCTTGTGCTCAACCTGAATATACGTGGAAGCACCTTTGCCTCATTGGTTGAGGGTTTAAAAAAGCTTCTACACCAGGTCGGGTTCGAACCCCAGTTAACGTCAGTTCATTGCAGAGATTAAAGGATGCAAATCTTTAAGGAATTCCAGAGTGCTGCAAATAGAGTCGTCTGTCGTGGTCTCATGTGTTGCGGGAAGAGCTTGTCCATCATAGGGATGTCGTATTTGCAGAACTGTCCGTCGTAGATCCGAGTGTTGCGGAGAAAACATGTCCATTATGGGGATATCGTATATGCAGAACCGTCTATCGAAGAGAATTTGAGTCGTGAAAACGTCGTTTGAAGAAATTGTTCATCGTAATCGTATCTACTACCAAATTGTCGAGTAATCATCATATTAGGATTAGATCATATATATCTCCAATAATAATGATGTAATAGACCAAAAAAAGAATATATGTACAAATATTTGGATGTTGTATTAAAATAAAATTTGTTATCTTTTTCAAATTCATCCGAAGTATACATCTTATTTTTGATGGGATTTTTTTTTTGTGCGATTGTCTTTAGTTGGTCTAAAATTTGTATTTCTTTTCAGTATGTGGTGTATTGAAATTTATTTATCTAATAAATATTTAATTTTAGATACTATTGTAATTTTACTAAAGTATTGCTTAAAATGAAATAAAATTTAAAATCTAAAACTACAAATAAATTGAAACAGAGAGTACTAGATTGGAAATGATATTTTTCTTATAAAGATTGGAAATTGTCCTACATGCTGTTTCCTGGAGAGGTTTGGGAAAAAGTGTCATCAGAAGTCCTAACTAATTAGTCCTCATCTGTCAATGCTTTGCTTGCAAATAGGCATTGGAGCCCCAATAGCTCAAACTAATATAGTATTTTAGAATCGTTTGATTTAGAAGATCAGTTGAACTCGGTTCTACCTTTAGTTAGTAGCCCAAATTAAATCCAACTCAAAATAAGTCTTAACAAAATCTTGAAATTTCAATCGTTTGGAAGGTTGTTGTAGCCTTGTAGGTACTTTTGGGAGCATTTTTGTTAGAAGTTCACCATATAACGAGCACAAGTAAAAAAAAACTTAAATATTCATGAAAATTTTCCATATACAACAAATACCAATCCACACTTATTGGCGAACACTAAATAGTGTGCAATACTATCCCACACATGATACAAATTAATTAGGTAATAAGTTATCAATTTCAGAACTTAAGAAGAAAAAAAAAAGCAAAGAGTGTGGTAATTAGCAAGATAAAGAAATTGTAAAACTTAGAAGAAACATGTAGCTAATATAATAACAATAGAAAAACCCCATGAATGGAGAGAGATATAATAAAAATAAAAATAAAGCACTTGATGTGCAAAACTAACCGCAAATATTACTTTACATCCGATTTTTTATTCGCTTTTATAGCGATACAAAATATATGAAGATACGTATCAAGCTTTGATCTGGAACCTGGAACACTTGATGGATCCGATAAAAATGTCGATTTCGATCAGATTATCGTCTTCAAACTCGGCTAATAGTTGGATAAGCTTGAAATCTGGGATGATCTTACGATCTTGTTGTACATTCATAGTAGTGTTATTCTGACCAACGTAGTGACCACTTGGTAAGGAGAGTTCTATGAGACTTTCTTCATCAGGGATTGTCCCATCGTCTTGGTCATTATTTTGGATAATATCATCATAAACTTCAATGTACCCTAAAGATTCTTGTTGACCAAGATCTTGAACCTTGGAGTCTATTAGAGAAGTTGGTTTTTGGATTGAGAGAGTGAAGAAGATAGAGGAGAAGAACAGAGCAGCTGAGGTTAGGAGGATTTGAGAGAAACCAAGTCCTACGATGTGAAGAAGTGGTGGGGCAAAAAAAGATAACCATGAAATTGGTTTCTTAAAAAGTAATGAAATAAAACTCACCCCTTCTTTCATTTTCATGCTCTCAAGATTCATATGAAAGCATTTACTTTGTAATTCCACCAAAAATGATAGAAAAAACAAGAGTTCAACCATTTTTATATCCCTCAGATTCCAAAAGAATTACAGAACAAATAGAGAAGAAGATGCTGTTTGATCCAAATACTTATCAAAAACAAAAACCCTATAAGAAATATTATGGGTTCATGTAAAAAGGTGAAAATAAGAGAGAGTTATAGAGACATAAAATGTTTCTACGAGACATAGACTCGACTCATTTATATAGGAAAAACTGCATAAACTATTATAATCTTCTGTTTTGCATCAAGATTTGAGGAGGAACAGCTCGATCCGTGACTAGTCCACCCGATAAGCGACAAAATTGAAATCCTTATAAATTAAACTGTATGTAATTTTGTTGGTCACTCGTCTCCTTGCATTATAGTAGAATCCTTAATTATATATTAAACACCCAAAAATCTATATTTTCTACTATGTATATTTTGAGGATTATCTTGTTATCCGGTTCATAACCAACTTCTCTTTGTCCTTCAATCTTAGATTTAAGTTTTAACAAAAAATAATAAAATAACAAATAAAATATTAAGTTTTTGTTTTCGTTTTTGTTTTTGGTAAAAGGCCTTAAAATATTAAGTTAACCCTAGTAAAATCTAATCTTTTGGAATCGGAGAAGCCAACCCCTAACTAAATACTAATATTTTTGGTACTTCGTGGCCCATTTTCCAAGGCAATAGAGTGTCGGTGAGGCATGTGCAACCCTCAGCGCTTAGCACCTGGCGACATCTAAATTCCTTTCAACTATAACTACAATCCAAAGTTGACTTGCTAGATCTACTTTAATAGTCGTTGGGGTGTGTTTAGATTTTTATCTCTAAGATTTAATGGTTCAAGCTCCGATCAAAGATACTTAGTTACTTACTGTAAGAAAAAGAAAAAAAAAAAACAAGAACGATGTCGACCTATTTATAAGAAAAAAGAACGAAGATGTTAATTTGAATATACTAGATTAACACTTGTCCATGTACGAGGGTTTGAGGTCTCTTTTGATTATTTTTAATTAAAAATTTACATAAACTAATTTACATTTATATATTTTTGAATTTTATTAACATTTTTACAACAATTTATTAATATTAAATTGTCAATCATATTGACTTTCGTTAAAAATTTATCATTATCAATATTATTGTCAAATCTCCAAAAGAAATAATTCAACAATTTTAAAAAACTTCACAAAAAATTGATTCTACAGTGTTTTAAATTTCCTTCCGTTTATTAATTATTACTATATTTAAACTAAAAATAAATAAAAAAACAAAAATTGAGTAGTTGTTTTTAAAAATGACAATTTCTTATAAGGACAAATATAAATCAATATGAAAATTTTATAACAGTGAAATTATCGAGATACTGATAAAAACAAATGTAGAGATGAATATTTTGCTATAAGAGTTATTTAAATGTGTTATGCTTGTGTGAATTACAACAATCATTTCGATCGTTTATACAGAGATTGAAAAATAAATTACTAAGTGACGGTGGGCTCTACACAAATTATATTTTACGAAAGTTTATGCATATGAAATATGTGTTGCACTTTCATTAAAAATAACACTTTCTCTTGAAGACGAATGTCACTATTGCCTCTTGTTTGGCATTTTCGTTGCCTCATTAAAAACTTTTCTAGAAAAACTCTGTGAAAAAACTATAGTATGTAAAAAGAGTGCAACTACGCAAACTTTTCCTCGAATAATCAATTGTCATCTCATAAATCTTGACGCATTCCAATGTTATATATATGTTTCTTGAACATTGTAGTAGGTAATGACTTCGTAAAGAGATCTGCAGCATTGTCACATGATCGAACATACTTGACTTAAATGGTTTTAGTCTTCTCAAATTTCTGAGTGTATGAAAAGAACTTCAGAGAGTTATGTTTGGTTCTATCGCTTTTTATATATATTTCTTTTGTTTGAGTGACATATGCAACATAGTCTTCATATAAAATAGTTGGCTCCGTGTTTATGTGAATTTTACTGCTTGATTGGATGTGTTGGCTTATTGATCTCAACCATATACACATTCTCTACTTGCTTCATGGAGCGCGGTGATTTCAGCATGATTTGAGAAAGTTGCTATGAGCGTCTGTTCAAAATATAGCAGTGTCTCCGATTGTGAATACATATCCTGTTTGTGATCGGGTCTTATGTGGCTCTGATAAATATCCCGCATCTGCAAAACCAACATTTGACCATTTGTATTTTTAGAATAAAATAATCCTAAATGAGTAGTTCTTTGAAGGTAGCGAAAGACATGTTTAATTCCATTTCAATATCTTTGTGTGGGAGAAAAACTAAATCTGGCCAAAAGATTAACATAAAATGAGATATCATGTCGAGTGCATTTTGTAAGATACATAAGAGCTCTGATTGTACTTAGATATGTTACTTCATGACCAACTATCTCTTCATTCTCCTCTGCTGGTCAAAAGAAATCATTTTCAACCTTAAGCAATCTAATGAACATTGGGGTACTGAGAGGACTTATCTTATCCATGTTAAAAAGTTTTAACACTCTTTTGGTATATGTGGATTGATACACAAATATACCTTTTTGGGAATGCTCAATTTGCAAACCAAGACAATACTTTATCTGTCCGAAATCTTTCATCTCAAATTCTCCTTTCAAATATTCTACGGTTTTTTGTATTTCCCCTTGAGATCCTATTATGTTTAGATCATCAACATACACCGCGATAATCACAAATCCGGATATTTTTTTCTTGATGAAAACACATGGGCATAGAGGATCATTTACATATTCTTCTTTTGTTAAATGCTCACTGAGAAGGTTGTACCACATACGTCCAGATTGTTTTAGCCCGTATAATGATCTCTGCAATTTAATTGCACATAACTCTTTAGGTTTAGATTTTAATCCTCCTGACAACTTAAACCCATTGGAAATTCTCATATAGATATTGATATCAAATTCTCATATAAATCTGATGTAACAACATCCATGAGCTTTATCTCTAGATTTTTATTAGCCGCAAGACTCATTAAGAATGTAAATGTGATTGCATCCATAACGGGAGAATATGTTTCCTCATAATCAATCCCTGGTCTTTGAGAAAATCTTTGAGCCAATGCGAGCTTTATGTCTCATAATCTCATTTTTCTCATTTTTTTTGAACGAATACCCACTTATACCCAACAGGTTTCACATCACTGGGTATGAGTGTAATAGATCCAAATATATTTCATTTATTAAGCGAATAAAGTTTAACTTGTATTGCATCTTTCTATTTTATCCAGTCGTGTCTGTTCTTACATTCATATACAGACTTTGGTTTGGCACAAGGTATGAGAAAAAATTCATCAGTAATATCAATTTCATTTTGTTCCCATATCTTTCCATTATATATATAATTGATAGAAATTTCATGATTCTCTTCAAGTTCATGATGTTCTACATCGTCATTAGCCTCATGATTTGTCTTCTCCAAAATACTTTTTGCTATTTTAGGAGTATTGGAGTTTTCAGCTTCCTTTTGCTTTCTAGGATTTTTATCCTTAGAGCCATCGGGTCTACCACGATTCAAGCGTATCCTAGACTCACGTGTATCCTCTGTACCTCTAATTTCTTTTGGAATTTCAATCCCTGTAGGAACATTTGCAGCTGGTATATGTGATTTAGTTACCGTTTTGGTATCTGCAATTGCATCAGGTAGTTGATTTGCTATACTCTGCAAATGCATATAGCATCGAACTTCTAGTTCTGACTGTTTTGTAGGAGGGTCAAGATGTAACAGAGATACGCACCATTTAATATTCTGTTATACTTTCTACCCTAGAATTGGGAATACTTTCTCATCAAAATGGCAATAGGCAAAAAGTGTCGTAAAAACATCTCTAGTTTTCGGTTCTAGGTATTGTATAATTGATGGAGAATTAAAACCAATATATATATATATATATATATATTTCCAACCTTATTTGTGTCCCATCTTTGTACGTTGTGGTGGTGCTATAGACACTTACACGATACAACCTAAAATTCTTAGATGATAAATATTTGGTTCTCGACCAAATGCCAATTGTAATGGAGAATACTTAGGATATGCACTTGATCTTATCTGAATGAGTGCTCATACATGCAAAATAGCATGTCTCCATATAGAAGGTGGAATTTTTGATCTCATGATAAATAGTCTTGCAATTAGTTGCAGACGTTTAATTAATGATTCAACCAAACTATTTTTTGTATGGACATTGGCTACGTGATGCTCAACTTCAATTCCCGATACAATACAGTAACCATTGAATTCTGGGGATGTAAATTCACCAACATTGTCTAAGCTAACTCTCTTAATAGGATAATCAGAAAACTGTGCTTTCAGTTTGATTATCTGAGTTAGGAATCTCACGAATACCACATTTTGAGATGATAATAGACATACATGTGACAATCTGCTGAATGCATAAATTAATACCATAAATAGTAGAATGGCCCACATGTTGGATGTATTGGTCCACAAATATCACGATATATATTAAGAAATTTTGGTGATTCTTTATCAATTTTGGTTGGCGATGGTCTTATGATTAAATTTCTAAGAGAACAAGCAGCACATGTCGTTTTATTCACATGATATATCTCATTCATTTTAAATGAATGACCATGTGTGTTTTCTATGATTTTTATGTTATTGTAGTGCCTGGATGATCAAGACGATTATACCATAATGTAAAATCCTCTGAATTTCTTTTGATCACAAGGTGTGATTCATGATATCTATAAAAGTATGATGCAAACCAGAAAGAAGTTCTAGGAATTTTTCTAATATATGGTTTTTCTCAGATTTATCAGAAGTTATATATATATATATATATACTTCTTTCCATCTTCAGTTGTAGACAGAGTGTCATATCCTTGAAGATATATATATCTTTGAAATTCAACAAATTCCTCTTAAAATTTAGAGAATATAAGACATTATTTATGGAAACTTTTGTTCTATTAGGCAATATAAAGTTTGCTTTGCCAATTCTTTTGATTTAGTCTGTAGGATCTGATATTGTATTGACAATCATGTTTGTCAGTTTTAAATGAGAGAAGTATATCTTGTGTTTCAGAGTAGTGTGGGTTGTTCCACTATCTGGAATACAAATTTCTCTTGGAATTTTTTTCGATTGTATCTTTTTCCATTTCTGTAATCAACAAAAATATTAGTAATAAGAAGATAAATAATTGAAATTATTTATGGCATAACTGGAAACTTATTTAGTAGTCTCACTACAAGCATTTTACTTTCCAATAAAAGCGGTCTCATTGAAATCATCTATAAAGTCGGAAGCGTTGAGATGTGTCGTACCCTCAAATGTTCTGTGAGATTCACTTCCTTCATTTGTCCTTTTAGGAATTCTTTGTATAATTTACAAAGATGTTCAGGGGTACGACAGATATGGGCCCAATGCCTTTTTGATCCACATCTATAATAGATGTTCTCGCGTTTTTGGCTAATACTTCTCTGAGATTCTTTTCCTTTTGGACCTTGTTCAGGTCGAACCCAAGTATAAGGCCTCCTGCCTTGTGGGTTATAGGGCTTACGCATCTCCAAATAAATCGGCGACCACGACCGCGACCACGACCTCTATAGATTTGATTTCATCGCTCTGGATATTTCACATCCGATACATCTGTTTCATTCATTCAATATGATTGTTTATGAAGAGCTCATTATTCTTTTTCGCAAACATGAGCGTCACAATTAGTTCGAAATTTTTTTTGTATCCGCAATTATGTATTGCTCTTGCAACACATAGTTATTTTTGTGGAAAGTGAGAAATGTCTTGTTAATCATTTTTCTCTTTTATTGTTTCAAATATTTTTTCCATTTCTGCATTAGTTGTACATGCGATATAATTCGCTCCAGTTATTTATAAAGCCGGAAACTTGAATTTATCTAAGTTTGCCATATGATTTTTCTAAAAACAAAAGCAAAAAAATATTTTATTATTAAGTTGATATTATATATTTAAAATGAACTATTAATATTAATAATGCAAGCAATTACAAAAAAAAACAAGATTGCGTAAAAAGTATATTGATGTTTATGGTGAACTCTGCGTGGGTAAATTTCCTAACGAAGAGACCATGCATATATTTTAAGGCAATTTCTTAACTTAAATGTTTGGGCGGAATTTGCGAAGGTTTGAGTTTGATTTCATGTTAGGTCATGTTACTCGTATAAGTAACAACATTTGCTTCTTATGATAATGTATTAAGTCACTTTCACATGTGTTAATAACTAAGGTGATCAAGCTATTTGCACAATATATATTGAGAAGATAAAAATCATTATAATTAGGGAGATCTGTGAACTTTGAAAGATGTACCATTGGTGCAAATGGAATGAACACTATTGGATAGTTTTTTGTTTTAATTAAAAAAAATTATAATAAAAATTTATGTCTAGACACGAGGCAAGTACTTGCTAATTTCAAAGTACTTGCGACCCGACTTGGTTTGTACAAGTAATTGAATTTTTGGTTTGTTACTTGATTTGTCCAAAACAAGTACTTGCTCGAACAAGTACCCGCCCAAAATTTGATTACTTGCAAGTTATCTTACCAGCCTTGTTACTTGTCAAAGTCAAGTACTTATTACTTGAACCTAAAAGATTTGAAAAAAAACTATTTCATTCATAATATCTAAAGTTGATGAGTTTTGTAGCAATGATGGGTTTTCAGTTTTATAGCAAGAGGGAGTTTTTGCATTTTAGTCTTTCTAAGTCAAATCAAAATTATAAAAATTCATATTAATTTAAATTATTAATCTATTATCATAATTTAAGCATTAGTATTTTAGTAATTATAAATAAATATCAAGTAACAGATATAAAATATTTTTTAACGGGTAACAAGTAAAGAGGCAAGTAGTAAAAATTGTTTTGCCTTGTTAGCAGGTACAAAGCGAGTAACGAGTAATTATGCCCAGCAACAGAAGTGTTTCATGATGATGAAATTTCAAGATGAGAAGAACATTAAGACTAGTGAGGATTGCGCATGATTAAGGAATCATGAAGGATACTGAAAGGATATTTAGAAGCCAAGACTTTAGCAAGAAGACCCCAAGAACTACTGGTAAGCCACAATTACTCAAAACTTGAATTGGCAGCTAAAGCAACACGGAGGCAGATGGTTACACTTAACAAATCAATGAGAGGCTAGGCGAGCGAGACAAAGAGACTGAGGAGGGATCAAATCCGTGATCCCACACATTGCTCCAAACCCAAACATGGGCATACCCGAAGCCACACCACAAAGCCAAGGAAAGGAGGCCCAACACGCAGCAGAAAAAGACAACTAAGATACCCAAACCACTTAACTCGACTACACAAGCAGCTACAACCTCCTTCCATGCAATCGAAAAGGTAATGGCTGAGTAGAAGCTAGCAAATCGAGAGGAGAGAACCTAGACAGACTGAGACAAAAGAACACATAACAGTGAAAAGAGTGGAAACACACAACACTTTGGAAAGCAGAGAGAAGATTAAAGGTACTTTCGGAGAGGTGAAGCACCAACAAACCCCAACCCACTGCGAACCCATAAAAATGTAAGGAGGCAACCTCGACATAATTGAACTGGCAGGAGTAGGGAAGAGGTATCCCCAAAGTCAAACTCGAAAGAGAAATGTTCCCAAATCGAGGAGGTAGGGGAAAAAGGAGAGAGAGCCCACAACGAGAAGGATTCAAATCTAGGCAAGACAACAATCACATCATCTAGACACCACAAGATGAAGGGAACAATCACATCATCTAGACACCACAAGATGAAGGGAAGAATCACATCATCTAAAATAGAGGACACAACCTTCAGAGTAACACAATCCACAACAAAAGCCTGAAACCAGAGCCTAGGAAGACTGATTCTGGAGAGCATATACGGAGGAAAACACAAACCATAACTGAGGAGCCTACAACCACGAGACTAGAGACAACATAATCTAGTGATACAATCCTCCCAAGGAAAGTGTCACTCTAGAGTTGGCAAGATAGATGGGTATTCCTTAGAACTAAAAAGCAATGATCTTCAAAGAACAAAGTAAGGTGGATAAAAAATTCACACAGAAGTTGGGGAATGACTTTTGATTTACCCCAACTTGAATCCCTTAGATATGATACACTAAGACGAATTCAAGGTTGATTGAATGGATATGATGCACCAAACAATCAAAATGAGCCCTTGGATATGACGCACCAAGACGAATCAAGTTTTGATCAATGGATATTAAACACCATTAATTAAAAATGAGACTCACTCTGTAAAGGGTCCAAATATATATTAAAAAAATCATAACTATTCACGTTTAGTCCATTGTAATTCATAACAACCGCCGGAGAGGGAGATCGGAAGAATATTAGAGGTGGCTAGGGTTGAGAGCTTTGGGGAGTCATTGCTGTTCAAAGGCAAAGTGGGGTTTCAATACACTGTTGGCTAATTATTAGGTCAAGACCAAAGAAATATAGGTGAGAAGCACATGAGTTGTTTGTACGAGACTCGATCCGATCTATCCATCCAATCCTAACGATTCACGTTTAGTCCATTGTAATATTTTGGAGTAGTTAAAATTCATAACTATACTCTCTTTTTCTCTAAGAAAGGGATCCAATACGATCTAATCGCCAATCTTCAGTTTTCTCCCAATATTTCTCCTTTCATTAACTTCAAGATCTCGTCTCAAATTCATTTTCACTGTGAATCAGTCTTATTATATTCAACAAAAGCCATGACTTTCACTCTTTTTCCCTAAAATCACTGGATACTCTAGGGCTGGGTACAAGTACTCGTTACCTGCTTCGTACCCGCTACTTCGCTCGTACTCGTTTAAAAATTCAAGTACCCACTATAGACAAGTCAAGTAATAAGTGTACTAATCTCATTACTTGCAAGTAAGGGTCAAGTATCAAGTATCATAAAAACAAATTGATACTTGCCTCGTACTTGCTCCGTGACTCATTACTTGCCATGTGCCTCGTGAATTGACTTGTTTGTTTACTTTTTTTTTATCTTAAATAACTAAACTCCAGCCCAAATATAATTCTCATTATAGTCTAATTACTTTTAAACCCAAATCTCAGCCCAAATATGTTTTTCACTATAGCCCAATAAACCCAATTAGACAATTATATTCAAGTACTTTAGTTTAAGTAGCAAGTAACAAGCCGAATTAAATTATTTGGCAAGTAACAAAGCAGGTCAAGTTACTTGCAAATAATAAGATTTTGGGCAAGTACTTGTTCGAAGCAAGTACTTGCTATAAAAAGTACTTGCTTTAACATGATCATCTCCCTATGGTATCAGAGCCATGTGGATGGTGTTAGTGATAGTATTAAAATGGAACTAATCAAAATCAAAATGTTTTAAAACCTCAATCAAAATGTTTAGTTATCCATTTACTCTTTTTAATGAAGTATATTTAATGACTTTATGGTCATACGTTTTATGTTTTACTATACTATTCTCATATATTATGATTTACCTAATTATATTTTTCTATGAAATTTATGATTTCTATTACGATTAAAACTAAATAGGATCTTTTCTAAAATATATATATATATATATATATATATATTCGTCGAAACAAGATTTAGAGATCATCAATCCTCGGATTGTTGAAAAGTTTCAACTCGAACCTTGTGTATACAAGCAACCCTCGAACTTGGTTAATACCCTAAAAAGTTAATACTTTGATTCTTGTGGTATCGAGGAGATCTTTCGAGTCAAGAAATTGATTCAGAATATATATATCTAAGGAAAAATCTTACATACTAGAAGAAAAAGATTTAATATTATTTAGTAAGTTTCTTGATTACAAACTTATCATCACTTTCTTTTGAGTTTTACAAAGCTTAGTCCTCCCGAGTGTTTTTGCCAGTCTTGTGTCTAGCAAGTAAGTCCCGTGAAGTGTAGGGCAATTAAACCTAGAATTAAATCTGGATTGTAGGGAATCTAAATCTTTTAAAAAAAACCATTAGAAATTCATGATGAGTTCATATTTTAGAAATTTGCTAGATAGATCTGAATCATCTTCATCTAGAAGTAGATTTCCAAAAGAATCTAAAAAAGTTATAAATAGTCAAGAAACGACCATAGATGACTTTTAAGGCTCAATTGACGATTGGGAAATCCCAAGAGTTAATAGAGATCAAATCTATCAAATCTCACGAATGAATTTCTTGAAAACAAATTTTTTAATTAAAACAGAAGAACGTGATATATAATTAACTAAACCTTTTGAAACAATTGAAATATTTTCACAGAACGCTTTACAAAGACATAGAGAAAATAATTTCAAATATATACATATTTGCTAAGTCCAAGTCGGTATAAAACCACTTTCAAAAGAAGGTCTTAATACTTCAATTTTAGCTATCCTAAGAGATACTAGATTCAAATTATTTGAAGACTCTTTGCTCAGCTCTATAGAGTCAAGCCTTTGTTCTGGTCCAATATCATTTGATTGTTATCCAAATTTTACCGTTTCTTTAAATGACAAAAATATATTAAAATTACTGGTTTTACAAGTTAAAACACATAACTATGAAATGATCGAAGGACCAATTCCGATTGCTTTGGTTTTTAGACTACATTATAAAGCCATGACTAGTACTTTTTCTTCAAAAGTAAAAATATCGAGTAAAAAGGGTGAAACACTCTTACTCCAAACCGATTTTTCAAAATCAAACTCTGTTATTCCAAGATCAATTCAATGGAAATATGTAAACCTTCCAGATGAATGGATCCTTGAAGGAGTAACTCAACCAAAACCTCAAAACCCTGTAGAACCAATAGAGCCAAACACACGTTTAAAAAATATTGAACAATCTAATGACGGAAAAGTAAAGCTTTCCTTCATTAGACATAATGAGAAAAATACTGAGGATGATCTCACCTATGAATCCTCTTCAAATATAAATACAATAGACTTAGGAAGAGTCTCCCAAATAGGTCGTGATTATCCGATTCAAGAACCCAGATTCCAACCATGATTCTCAACTTGTGATGTTCCAAATTCAATCTTGAGAAATGTTGATTTTCGAACACAGATTCCAAAACCTGTCTATACGTCAAGAACTAATCTTGAACAAAATGAATTTGTCACGAAATCAGAACTAAGTAGCCCAACTTTTTCAGCTATCACTGATATGGCTAATGAACTAAATGTTTTAGAAAAAGATTTTGAGATAAATAAAAAAATTTTGCGAGAAGAATTCTATTCAAAAAATAATTTACAAAAAAGAAATTGGTTTTTCAAAGAATTTTCAAATATGAAACTCAGAGAAAAATACAAGAAGAATATTATTGAATACCTTAACAAAATCAGAGTTCAAATTTTAATTATGTTCAATTGGTCTTGTGCAGCTTTCTATGTGAATAAAAACTCTTTTTTAAATTTGCACAAGACCATGGACATCTTGACTTTGAAATTAAATTTTTGTTTAAAAGTTCTAAAATTTCTTTTTTGCAATGATTCTCTAGGTCAGAATTCATTTGTATTGGGCGAGCTTTTGTAGGAATTTCTTTTTCAACGAATTTTTCTTCATAGGGTAGATTAACTATGTGTTGTTTTCTATCCCAAAAGGTTGTTGGTAAGTCAGAGCATAATTGTTCTTCGAAGTTAGTTTTGAAATTTTTTCTTTTGTAATTGAAGTTTCTAGTGTTTCTTTTGTCTTTTCAACAAGAAATTCCATTTGCAAATTTTCCAAGTGGAATTTTTTGCTATGTATCAGTGTATTTATTGAATTTTCTTGTATTGAGCAAGCTTTTATTAAGTTTAGGCTTCTCTTTTTTGGTGTTTCCATGAATTTGAAGAGGAATTTTTTATCTTGTATTTTGAAGGATATTGAATCTTCGTTAACTTTGTAAGGTGTTATTAAGTTTATAAATGGTGTTCCGAGAATGATATTTTGGTATATATCATCTGTGAGAACAAAAGCAGTTTTGAAAAGAACATTATCTTTTAATACTGAAGCTTTTGTTTTTGATGTTATACTAAGTTTTGAACTGTTTGCTGCTGAGAGTTTTTCATTTGTTTTATGGTGAAGCATCTTGGTACTAGACCTGTTTTTATGTAATTTAAGTCTGCACCCGTGTCAAAGAGTGCAATTGTGACTATTTTATAGTTTTCTGAAAAGACAAGTGTAATTTTTATTTTATATTTTCGAGAGGTGATTTCTCTTAGTACAAAGAGGAAATCATTTGGCATAGTGTTTAGAGATTGTATTTGTACTATTATTTCATCTTCTATGTTTTTTGGACAATTGTTCTCATGTTCTTCCGAACTTGAGTCATCATGTTTAGAGGCTAATATTGAATAAAAATATTTGGAATCGTTTTTTTGTTTTACTTTTAGATGTTTGAGCTCATTTTTTACATCTTTTATTTCATTTTGAAGTGATTGGAGGGTTGTTTTAGAACTATTTTTTCTTCCTTGGTTGAGGATATTTGTGAGGTTATATGAAGAGTTTGTTTTTGACGGATCGTTTGGTTTTGTAGGATTTTCTGTTTTTTGACTTCCATTTAGGATGAAATAATTGTTTCCAGAAATTTTTGTTTTAGTTGGGGTTCTGATATTGAATTTAAGATTTCCAGTTGGAATTCTAAATCTTTTGTGAGGACTTGAACTTTTTCTTATCTGAGTCCGAGCTGGATGATGAATCATTTAGTTCATCAACTTGCAAGGCCTCTTCAGAAGAGTGTTCAGAATCATAATCACTAGATGATGTAGAGTATTCTAGGAAAAGATTTGATATTTTGTCTGTGATTTCTTCTCCAAGATCGAGTTCTTGGATTTTCTTATTTAAGCGACAGTATTTTGAAGTATGTCCTTTTTATTGCATTTATAGCATGTTAGATTTTTATAAAAAGGTTTGTTTTTTGATTCTTGTGATTTAAATGTTTTCTGAGATTTATTCCAGGAGTTATCTCTTCGAGGTTTTTTCCAGTAATTTTCTCGTGGCCTATAATCTTTAAAGTTTTTTGTAAATTTTGATTTTTTGGAATAGTATTATGGTTTAAAATTTCCTGCACATGAATTTTTATTTGTAGGATCCATTTCAAATTGTTTGCAAAAAGACCCTAACTCTATTTTTGTTCTTTTAAGTTCCCATTTGAGGTGTTTTTGGAGTTTTAGATCTTGACAGATTTTAAGACCTTCTTGTTGGACAAGACTAACTAATTCACCCTAAGTGAAATCGTCATAATCTATTATTTGGATGCCACTAGATTCTCTAATTTTAGTTCTGACCTTTTCTCCTAAGAGTGTTGGTAGACCAGCAAGAAATTTTTCTTTCCAGAAGGGTTGATTTGAATCTTGTTGGAGTAGAACTCTACTGAGGAAGGTGTTTTTATACCATTGGAAATCACTTAATTTTTTACATTTAAGATTTGAAAGGAGTTCAGCATGTTTGTCCCTAAGGACAGAAGGATCTCCTATGAAATAAAGGGTTATAGCTAAGACTAGGGTTGATACTGCATTTTGTTGTGTATTTCCAAAATTATCTACAATTGGCATTCCTTCTTCATCCATTTTTATAGCATCAAGAATTTCTCCTCGTTGCTGACTATTTAGATAGTTATCTCACCATCCTTTAAGCTGTCCTAAAAAGCCAGCTATAAGGAATTCAGCTACCGTTTTATCTTCATTGCCTATTTGTGTTCTATAGGCGTTTGCAGCCATGGTCATTTTTTATAGAAAATTTAAAATGTTATATTCAGATATTCCATCTAGATTCCAGTCATAGACTGAAGAAGAGTTAAACCTAGATTGGTCGATTGGCTGAATTTGTCTTAGATCTGGTGCCACTATTATTTGATTTTCATGATTGTTTCTCCAATCAAGACGGTTTATTCTATTGTTTGAAAATTGTTCCATGGTTTTATCGGAATCTGATTCATGACATAGGGTATTTATTTGAATATTTGAACTTTGTGTTTCGAGATTTCTAGGATTTCTTTGGGCTTTAGAAGTTGGGGTATCAGGGACATCGTAAGCTTGATTCTTACTGTTTTCCCCTATTTCTATATGGCTCAGTTGGCTTTGAAGAGCTCGTATGAATTCTATATTCGTATTTTGGCAAGTTTTAACACTATTTTCTGAAATTTGAAACGGTTTGAAAATTGGAAGTTTTAGTTTTTTATTAGATGGAGTTTCATTTGGGTGATTTGTTTGTTTTAAAATTGTTTTCTCAATCCTATCAAGTTGTTTACTTATTGTGCCAAGATTAGTGTTTGAAAAATTGTTTTGGAGAATGATGTTCTTGACATTCGTCTTATTATCTTCTTGAGGGATTTTAAAAGGAATTGCTTCGATCGGTTTACCCGATAACTCAAGTTTTATTCCTTGTTGAGGGGGTGATTTGAATGGATTATTTTCCCATTAGTAATTGTTTCCCACTCACATCCTCTATTTCGATTGGTAATAGGATTTGCGGTTTTTAAAAAATGATTATAAATGTTATTTTCTTTTGTATAATCTTCAAACCAATTAAAAAATAAAATTTGAACTATGTTTTTGTTGAGGTATTCATAATATTCTTCTTGTATTTTTTCTCTGATTTTTGAAAATTCTTTGAAAACCCAATTTCTTTTTTGTAAATTATTTTTTGAATAGAATTCTTCTCGCAAAATTTTTTTATTTATCTCAAAATCTTTTTCTAAAACATTTAGTTCATTAGCCATATCAGTGATAGCTGAAAAAGTTGGGCTACTTGTGTAACATCCATAACCCATTAATTGGGGGTTCTAATTAGAGAATTAGAAGTTGAGGGCTAAATTGATTAAATCAATTGTTATCGGTGGGTTTGTTTGATAATTTCAAAAGTAATGGGGCTGATTTGTAAAGTTTGAAAAGTTGGAGGACTGATCGCTGTATTTGTCAAACTTGGATGAAAACCCTAAGCTAATATCCTTCGTACATCACGCAATCACGCTTCTTTCTCCCAGAGCAGTCATCTTCGTTTTGTCCGTGAACCAACGCCGAGAAAAAAAGAAGAGGAAGAGGAGGATCGCGAGTGAGGGCTCCGTGGTGGCTGGGCTGAGCGGAGAATCAAGTTTCTCATATCACGGTAAGGGTCTCCCTCTCGTAGTTGGATCATGTGTTGTTGTGGTTCATCGTTGTTGAGTCTCGATGGGTGTTGGCTGGAGAGTGTTGTCACGGGGTTGGTCGACACGTCGTGACGGCGGAACAGTGGCAGATCTTGAGGCCGTGTCAGTGACATAGGTGATGGTGTCGATGTTATGACATTGTTGATCGATGAGGAGGCACGATGGTGACGTGATGGGATTTTGATCGAAATGTGGTGGCGTGTTGTCGTCGGGTTGACCGGAGTAGTTCGTGTCTGTGGATCGGACCTGGTGTGCTCGAGACGCGATGGTGATGTGATGTGTTAATGTTGTCGTAGAGCCATGACGAATCACGGCGGTGGTAGTGGCGTTGAGGTAGGTCAGTGATGGAGGTTGGTGATCGGAGTTGGTGGTGTGTTGCGAGCGGCGGCGACATTGACAAGGGTGTGTTCGGTGGTGAAGTGCAGAGATGGTGGTGAAGCGCAGAGATGTTGTTGAAGAAGACAACTTAAGTGAAATGATTTTTTTAATTATTTCATTTAATAACTAAATATTATTTAATAATATTTTATTATTATTAGGTTGCGGGTTTAGGATTTGAGGGTGTAGACAGCGCAGAAAAAGTTTCCGGAAGTCGCAGAAAAGTTGTGTCGGAAAGTGTTACTAGTGGCTAAGGTGAGTGCAGTACCGTGGTCGGATG